>CM042315.1:3617748-3867748 GCA_023566125.1 Zingel zingel
CAGTATACAGGAACTATTTAGTTAAATGAGGGGTGGGAAAAATAACATGTTTCAGCTCCTTTTCGAACAGATTGAACAAGTGTTGAGTTTATAACAGCCGGCAGAGCAGCATACACGCAATCTGGCTGCTTAACCCTTGTGTTGTCTTCACTGTCATCCATGCACTTGTCATTCCGGGTCAAAATTGAAAAATGCGTGTTTTTTTGGAACTTTTTTAAATGTTTTTGTCTGTCTTTTCAACACTTTTTTTTTTTAATTCATGGTCAATAAACCTAATGAAATGACATTATACCTACATTTTGAGTTTGAATAAAAGCAGATATGAATTATTTTTACTAATAGAATAGTTAAGATCAGAGGATGTTGAGTGAATCACAAACTGTTTATGTCAAAGTTTGAGCAGGATGCTGTTTTGAAACCATTTAAAAAAAATGTTTTCAAATGCCATGAAATTAAATAAAACACCCAAAATTCAATGGAAGTAATCATTAATCTTACCTGCGAAGAACATGGATGCACGGATGTATATGTTGTATGGGTTCCATACAACGTACATCCAAGTTATTTTGGGGAAATTTGGTTGTTAAGAAACCCATATTTTTGAAAACGGGTCAAATTTGACCCGTGGACAACACAAGGGTTAATAAGCTCAAAGGGCTCTAATTTCAGGCCATGTGAATCTACATCATGATTTCAACTAGTCTCACCGCTGCCCAGTGGCCTAATAACTCGTCCCGACCTCTGACCCACAAAGCAGGCGTCATCTTGCTGCTCCCCATTAACGTCTTCTGTGGAAGAGGACAGAAACACAGTACAATCTAGTTCACTCCTTATACACGTACACACATCACTTCTCCAATGCAGGAACTGAGAAATGGCGTTTGCATGTGCAGCTTAAAGCAGCAGCATTTGATTTATTTGGCCACTTGTGGGCAGTGGAACGAGCTGTAAACACAACATACATGTAACCTTATACAAGTGTTATGGTAAACTTCTTAGCACACTTGAGGGGGTTCCAGGGGTTTCCCCATGCAGCAAAAAGGAAGATCCTTTATTATCAGTAAAATCCCATCCATAAGTAACACAATAACAGAACGTATGACTATTTTAGTCATCTTTCTTTTCTTTTTAAAGATATGTTTTGGGGCATTTTAGCCTTTAATAGAGAGGACAGCTGTAGACAGGAAAGGGGGGGGAGAGAAGGGGGGGGAGACATGCAGCAAATGGCCGCAGGTCGGACTCGAACCCTGAGCCTCTGCAGCGAGGACTGAGCCTCTGCATATGGGCGCCCGCTCTACCAGGCTGTGCTACCCAGGCGCCCTCCATACGCTTTCTGTAATAAAAGATCTAAAGCAAAAATCCTATCAGATGGGGGACCCCCCCCCCCAATAAACAAAATCTTATCAAATGGGGGTCTGTGGTTTAATTTGTTTCAGTTTGTGGGTCCTTCAAGTGAAAAGGTTTGGGACCACTAACATTTCCCTTCAGTATTTAACACGTCGATGGAGCAACATTATCACTTATTTGGAGTTTGTGTCCACCTGAAAAATGTATGTCATGTTTATTCTCCTTTTAGCTCCATATCAGTTTCCCCCAACTATCTTTTTTAGCCTCTTTCCGGCCAAGTAGTTAAAGGAACGTAGTTATAGGAACAGTCCACTTCTAAACAGTTCTACTAACTACTCTCCCCCGAAACCGTTTTTTCTATTTGCATTCACACTGGCCAAGTGGCCATAAGAACTGGTGGGAGGGGTAAGGGAGTGACGCAAGCACGGCAACGGTCTTTATAGCGTTGTCACTTGACTTTAGCGCCACATACAACAACAAACCAGCATGGAGGAGGCCATCAGAATGTTCCTGTTGTGCCTTGCCCGGATCGTCATAACGGAGTTTGAACGGTGGCGTTTAAAGACTAGGCTGGAGTACTTAAAAGAGAAACACAGAAGATGAAGGCTCCAGCGTAATATGATCCTAATTAATATGATGGAAGAAGATAGAAGAGCAGAGCGCAACAGGCAAACGAAACGACGGGTAAGTTTAACTAGCATTAACAATTAGCTGGTTGAATGCGTGATGTCTGTCTTATGAGTTAGCATACGTAGGCGAATTGCAACAGACAGTGAAGAATATGTACTGTTTGTGTTTCAGACATTGCTAGGTCACTAACGGTTCCTATGCGGAAAAGGGAAAAGATCTTGCCCTGAAGTAGGAGCTGAAAAAGTTACAGGAACTGCGGTCAGAGGAAATTAATAATCCCCAAATTGGTCCAGTCGGGACACGAGAAAAAAAGGGTTCTAGAAATGTTATGTTCTAGGAACTGCAAAAATCCCTCCGGTCGGAAAGGGACTTTTGTCTGTCTGCACAATGCTCCACTATGTCCACCAGCTAGTCTCTAACTGTGTCTGTCTGCAGTTTGCTACTGAGCTGGTTGTGTACGGTTTTGGTCCGGAGTCTTTTCAGGATCAATAAACTGTGTGTATAAAAAAAATTACAAAAAGTGTACAGCCATCCGTACTTTGACCCAGCGGTGCTTTGAGCTAAATGCTGATGTGTAAAGAGTTTGAATTGTGGATACAGTCCATACGTAACTTCCTCGACTTTTCCAGTTCTTTCTAAAAACAATGTTAGCTCTTTCTAAGATCAAGGACACAAGGCTTCCTGTTCAAGCTATAGCACGTAGTTTCTGTCTCCCCCATGAGGAATTCTAAGTAATGACCACAACACTGTCGGTGCGTCCACATGATACAAGCCTTCCGTGATCACTCACCCCCCGCGCAGTTGCTAGTAGCCAAGGAGGACACGGAGGATTAAAAAAACATGGACTCTTCAGAAGAGGTCATTATCTTCACTGGAGTTTCTGCGTGGGAAAGTCACCGGACGCCACAATCTTCTGAACATAGTCATACTGAGAGATACAGAGAGAGTTGTGTGGAGCTGATAGTCTTAGTTAGCTTTGTAGCAACTAATTTGGCAATGGCTTGAATGTAACGGACGTTCATTAATATCAAAAAGTTACGCACTAAAGCTTGATTATCTGTTTATTTATCGCAAGTAATATTGTTGTTGTGATATTCAACGTTTATCGCATATTTCCCTCATACCGTGCAGCCCTAGTTCCTATTCCATCGCGCCCACATGATACAAGCCTTCCGTGACCGCGCATCAATCTACCGGTCAGTTTTCGTTCCTACCCTCACCTATGGTCATGAAGGCTGGAGGTCATGACCGAAAGAACCAGATCCAGGGTACAAGTGGCCGAAATGGGTTTCCTCAGGAGGGTGGCTGGCGTCTCCCTTAGAGATAGGGTGAGAGGCTCAGTCATCCGTGAGGAGCTCAGAGTAGAGCCGCTGCTCCTTCGCGTCGTTGAGGTGGTTTGGGCATCTGGTAAGGATGCCCCCTGGGCGCCTCCCTAGGGAGGTGTTCCAGGCACGTCCAGCTGGGAGAAGGCCTCGGGGAAGACCCAGGACTAGGTGGAGGGATTATATCTCCAACCTGGCCTGGGAACGCCTCGGGATCCCCCAGTCGGAGCTGGTTAATGTGGCTCGGGAAAGGGAAGTTTGGGGTCCCCTGCTGGAGCTGCTAGCCCCGCGACCCGACCCCAGATAAGCGGACGAAGACGGATGGATGGACTAAAGCTTTAAAGGAAGTGATAATAGCAAATGAGAAAGAGACAATAACTGACCTTCAGCGACAAATTCTGCACTTCTGTCGAGGGGGATTATGGGAGGTGAAGTCTGGATGCCAGATTTGTACCACAGAAGAAGGATGAGGCGAAAAATTGCCCTGGAGATCAGTGTGAGAAGGACATTTTGGTAAGTCATTTCAAATAAAGTTAAATTGAGAAACACAAAAAAAAGTTGAGGTCATGATTCTGATGTGATCTGTCCGTGTTTTCTTTTGATAAACAACAGGTCACCAGAGGAGGAAAAGCATACTTAAAAATCTGAATGAGTCCAATCACCAGCCAGCGGCCGACGTCCCCCCACAGCTTGCAGGCTCCCATCTCCAGGAAAACCTCCACATGCTCCAACACAGACAGCCAGTTGAGGAGTCTCTGCTGAGAGAGAGACTGAACACACAGCAGGAACACTAGTCACTTTCAGTCTGCAGCAGAGGATTAAAAAAAACTGAAAACTATAATACTTCTTAAGATACTTCTGTTTATTCTTCCAGCTGGTAAAACTTGCAGCTTGCAAAGCAGGTTTCTTTACTCTTTGGCCACATCGTTCTCTCCTTTGTGACACTTTTTTGGGATAGAAGTTTGTTGAACCAAAAGCATGGATGCATCAAGCACTAATTTCTCTGGATCTACTTTTTCATCTAGCTGTCACTTTGTGATCAACCCCTATTTGTGTCTATACTGTGTGTTACTTTGTTTCATTTTCAATCTTAGTAAAATAAGTTTCAATATGACTTTCTAGGTTTCACTCTTAGTGTGTTTTGGAAACTTCATCCAGTCCATTTCAGTTTCACTCTTCGTGTCATTTCTGGGAATTGAGTTTTGTACAGACAGAAACGACTTTGTTCATCATGGATATAGAATTGTTATTGCAGGGTCAGAACTGATTTACTGATCAAGATTGATTAGTATTTTGGAACTTTTATATATTAGTTTACTTATTTATCATTATTTTTTTTAATCACACTTAGAGCCCATTCCCCTTTAGTGTCACATTCTCTCTGTTTCATGTCCTGTTTCTGAGCCCTACAGTGACTGCTGTACATCCAGCACCATGGCCAGAATCAGTGTTGTTCCTTATAGTTGTTGTCAGACACATGTTGCAACATCTGTACTGTAATAAATCAACACTACTTCTCCTTTGACTCAGTCATGAGTGCAGTGTTCCATCTCTCCACGCCATTCAAAACATCTTTTGTAGATCTACTTTTCTCTAAAGTTCTAACACGATACTGAGAGGAGAGAAATCTAAAGGATTAGGCTACACTCAGTCAAAGAGCAGGAAAAAAAACTGAAAACTATAATACTTCTTAAGATACTTCTGTTTATTCTTCCAGCTGGTAAAACTTGCAGCTTGCAAAGCAGGTTTCTTTACTCTTTGGCCACATCGTTCTCTCCTTTGTGACACATTTTTGGGATAGAAGTTTGCTGAACCAAAAGCATGGATGCAGCAAGCACTAATTTCTCTGTGAATGCAGCCTGAGATCGGGCGGCGCTCACCACAGGGAAGGCACATCTCCGCCCTTTGCGCAGAATGCTGTCGTTGAAGAGCACCAAGAGATTGGAGGCAGAGTACACTGGAAAAGACGAACAGAGGGTTTATCTGGTACTAAATCAATCATAAATCTTAGAATTCTTCTTTTTTTGTGGTCCAAAACTATTTAAAATGTAAATACTACATTTAGTGTCTGAATGACTGTTAAAATAGTTATGAGAACATCGATGTAACAGCTGGTTACACATTTTTGAAGGGTTGTGGGTAGTGCAAGTTTGGCATTTCTGTATTGAAACTTACATTTGAGCTGATACTTATGTATCTGTGATAAGCTAACTGGCCTTGAAACGTTGACTTTTACTTACCTAGCTCAGATATTTCATGGGAATCTGCAAATCGCCCTGAAAAACAAGAGTTGTGACATGTTATTATCATCATGTGCTAAAAACAGTAAAGCATAAAGAATAAGTAGCTGGTGTCAATGCTTTTCTAGCAGGGCTGTAGTACTTGAGTCCAGACTTGTTGTCTTGGACTTTTTGGTATTTGGACTTGGACTTGTCTCGGCCTCGGCCGTTGGACTCGCCAAATATTCTAGTTGGTCTCGACCGAGTCCAGCAATAAATGTTTTTATTCTAAAATAACTTCCTTTTTTAAAACAAAACCATTGATGAGGTGCCCTCGTTCAGAAAACGGGTATTAGTTGAATTCAAAATCCATCTAGAACAGGCATCGAGATTGGTCGCCTGGGATACGCCTGGCTGCATCATATACCTCAATCATCAGGCATCAATCATTTTCATATTTTCATTTTGGCCGCAGACACAATGTCAGCGAGCACTTTGTACTTTGCACTTTGAAGTAAGTTCAAGAATGGGAACATTTCTATTATATATTTTAAGTAAATAATATGGCCGAATTTGATTCTATAGTGCGTTACTCTGCACTTGCTTCTTGATTTTCACAAATAATGAAGCAAAATGATCATCTTAAAGTAGAAGACATACGGTCTCTGACATCACAGAAATTATGAACAGGTGTGGGCTTGAACAGGATTCTTCATTTGGACTCGGTCTTGACTTAGACTCGGTCTTGACTTGGACTTGAACCTCTTTTGACTCGGTCTCGACTAGTCCTGGTCTTGGACTCAAAGGTGGACTTGACTACAGCCCTGTTTTTCTAGTAGTGTCAAGTGAAAATGAAACTAATCTGTTGAACAAAGTTAGCTCGAGTTAGAAGTTAGGTTAAGCTTCCACACAGTGTGGCAGTAATTACTGAGCATCATGAATGACTAACATCCCTGAGCTTGCCGTCACTGACCTGCTATCAGGTAGGAGAGTGTCCGCGCCGTGCTCTCCAGCTGCGCGGTAGCGGCTGGGTTTCTCCTCACATACTCAGTGTATCGCTCATAGACACGGGTCAGTTTATCGATGTACTCTTTAATGTTTGCCATTTCAGCTTTAACTTACTGTACACTGACAGATACGCTCTTCATTTAGCCGCTGTGTTCACAATATACCTTCTATTTCTGAGGAGTTAGATAGTTTGGAGTAGTTACATCCACCTTCTTGCAAAAACAAAACAAACTTCCGCTTGGATGAACCGTCACTCATTAATGTCCCCCCCCCGCTCTCATTTTCGAACACATTGGTTCCTGTTCCTACCGTTAGCATTTAGTGCACGGGTTCTTCTTCCGGACACGTTATTGTTGCATCAGCATCCAACCATCCAGCACTGTGGCTATGTCGACTTCAGGAGAGCCAGGTAAAGTAAACAATGTTTATTTTTCACCTTAAAGATACGTACGTTGAAAATCCGTGAGAAGGTTATGACGAACCTTCAAAGCTAATAAGCGAACACTAGCTTTATTAGCTTTCTCAATTCGTGTTGCAAAGCCTTCGGTAAATGTAACCGGTGAGTGAATGATAAACCGAACCCCCTTTAAAAATCTGGCTATTTAAACTGCTAGTCAATGAAGCTGAATGTAACAGAAAAGACGCGCAAGTCAATGAATACGATTCCAGATTTTCTAGATTTAAAGGCGACACTGTTCGCTTCAGTACACGTATTCTATATAACTGTGTTTTATTTAGAAAACTAAAATGTCAGGTGTTGAAATTGGTTCCGAATTTTGAATAGTGTTTGGTTGGGCGTGTTCTGTAAAGGGAGACTGTACTAGGCGACTGTGATAAACTAAAACTCTTTGTGGTAAAGGGATATAAATGTGAGAATAAAACACAACAGGGCATAGCATGCTGGTATAACCGCAAAAACTGTAATGTATGACTTATTAAAATAAAGAAAATATATTTATTCCGTTAAACGTTACTCTGCCTGAACTGTTGCAGCTCAGCTTGTAACATCTTTAACAGGTCCTGGGCAGATGTTGTTATACATCCTGGTTGACTGCGGATAATATTAATAATGTTAATAATAATGTTAGTTATGTTAAAATTATATTTATATATATATATATATATATATATATATATATATATATATATATATATATATATATATATATATATATATGAACGTGTTTGTTCATACTTTCAGTTTTTCTCAGTTGCATCATCAGTTACATTTCTGTTTGACAATTTCATTTTGTTTCACTCATCTCTAAATAACTACTACTCAAGTATAAAATGTCCTAATACCCTGATGAAATCACCTATGATTATTATTATGTAATGCTGTTTTTTTAGGTTATTAATTAAGGATGACATGCTTAAGGACTGCATTGAAGTCTATCAGCATGTCTCCACATTTTCGATGTGAGTTTGCTATAAGCTGCCCAAGAACCACATTCAATTTTAGGTTTTGGAGCACATTTTTATTCAAGATCATCCAGATGAAGTTGTGATGTGTGATTTTTTTCATCTGGATCTACTTTTTCATCTAGCTGTCACTTTGTGATCAACCCCTATTTGTGTCTATACTGTGTGATACTTTGATTCATTTTCAATCTTAGTAAAATAAGTTTCAATATGACTTTCTGGGTTTCACTCTTAGTGTGTTTTGGAAACTTCATCCAGTCCATTTCAGTTTCACTCTTCGTGTCATTTCTGGGAATTGAGTTTTGTACAGACAGAAACGACTTTGTTCATCATGGATATAGAATTGTTATTGCAGGGTCAGAACTGATTTACTGATCAAGATTGATTAGTATTTTGGAACTTTTATATATTAGTTTACTTATTTATCATTATTTTTTTTATCACACTTAGAGCCCATTCCCCTTTAGTGTCACATTCTCTCTGTTTCATGTCCTGTTTCTGAGCCCTACAGTGACTGCTGTACATCCAGCACCATGGCCAGAATCAGTGTTGTTCCTTATAGTTGTTGTCAGACACATGTTGCAACATCTGTACTGTAATAAATCAACACTACTTCTCCTTTGACTCAGTCATGAGTGCAGTGTTCCATCTCTCCACGCCATTCAAAACATCTTTTGTAGATCTACTTTTCTCTAAAGTTCTAACACGATACTGAGAGGAGAGAAATCTAAAGGATTAGGCTACACTCAGTCAAAGACTGGGATATGTGCCTGTCTGTTCTTTTGGGATACTGGGAGTTTGTGTCATATAATCTGTAGGATTTCAGTTCAATTTGAACTTTTATCTTAGACTACATAATTTGAGTTGGAAGTGTGCTGACCTGCTGCTAAACGCAGTAGGTCTCGGCTGTGGTAAACTCTCGGTGCTGTTGTTAGTGTTTTCCTCAGGCTGTTGCAGCCTAGTCTGTAATCCTTCTGCGAATATTTGCCCTCTTGTTTCTGCAGCCTTTGAGTATGGCTTCTTGCTACAAATAAATGAGGAGGCCGCGCTGGCAGCGGCCCTGAATGACTACCTAACGTCACGCAGCTACCTGGCTGGGTTCAGCCCCTCCCAGGCCGACCAGAAAGCCTTTAAGCTCCTCCACAGGCCCCCAGACCCGCAGCATGTCCACGCTCTGCGCTGGTACAGACACATAGCAGCCCTGCAGCAGGACCTCCTCCACCCTGAGAGCAGCAGTGAGTAGACAGACAGCTGTAGGCATGAAGAGGCTTAGACTAGGGCTGCACAATGTATCGTTTTTTATTGTCATCGCGATATCAACCAGACGCAATAAAGACATCGCGGAAGGCTGCGTCATATTGCGAAAGACACTTTTTTTGTTGTTTGTTGAAAGAAAATATCAGCAGAAAACCTGCACTTTAAAATGTTAACTGTCATTCTTTTTTCAATGGTGCCTTTTTATATTCGATTCGTTTTGTTTTAAATTCAACAGCAGAACTGAGTTCACTTTAATATCTGTTTATGTATCGCAAGTATGTATCGCTGTCTGAAAAGAGAAATCATTTTTCCACACTCCATGCGGTAAAATCATAGAACGAGCTTCCAGAAGAAGTTGTGCGTTCCCCTTCAATTAATTCTTTAAAGAATAGTTTGGATGCATTTTGCCTGTCAAAAGGTGTAAGGTATAATTATTATAAAGCTTGTCAAGTAATTTATGTAACTTATTTATGAATTGTTAGAAAATTTCAATCATGAAATGAATGTGTTTCATGAAAATGACATGTTAAAATGTGAATGTTGCGGACAATTTTATATCCTGTACCATACTTATTTTCAATAAATTTCATTAAGTAATATCGTTATTACTACCTAACTGATAAAACTGACGGACGTGCGTCATCCTTTCCAAAGCTCTCCGTTTGTGCCCGTCCGGAAGATTTCAAACTAAAAGGAGGCAGCAGTGTTTCAAAATGTTTCCGTTTTAGTAGTGTGGACGCGAGGTGTAAACGTAGCAAAATATATTTGTTTTTAACCAAAACGTAGTAGTGTAGATGTAGCGGGAGCGTGCCTGTGTTCCCACAGCCCAATGTTCCCACATTTCTAAGATTTATTTTCAAAATTAGGCCCTATGTTCCCCTAACCCCTAACCCACCATAACCCAGACCCTAACCCTTGAAGGGAAATGTAGGAACACAAGACCTAATTTTGAAAATATCCTAGAAATGTGCGTGGCAGCACATAGGGCCTACTTTTCAGTGAAAAAAAAAATTCTTAGGGCTGTGGGACCATTGGGCTGTGGGACCATTGGGCTGTGGGACCATTGGGCTGTGGGACCATAGGGCTGTGGGACCATAGGGCTGTGGGACCATAGGGCTGTGGGACCATAGGGCTGTGGGACCATTGGGCTGTGGGACCATTAGGCTGTGGGAACATAGGGCTGTGGGACCATTGGGCTGTGGGACCATTGGGCTGTGGGAACATAGGGCTGTGGGACCATTGGACAGTGAGAACATTGGGCTGTGGGACAATTCGACAGTCAGAACATTGGGCTGTGAGACCATTGGGCTGTGGGAACATAGGGCTGTGGGACCATTGAGCTGTGGGAACATTGGGCTGTGGGACCATTGGACAGTGAGAACATTGAGCTGTGGGATAATTGGACAGTGAGACCATCGGGCTGTGGGAACATAGGGCAGTGGGAACATAGGGCTGTGGGACCATTGGGCTGTGGGACCATTGGGCTGTGGGACCATTGGGCTGTGGGACCATTGGACAGTGGGAACATAGGGCTGACCCCGATGTAGCCACCCCTCTGCAAACACTGACATGCATGAACCCAGAATTGTTTATCATTTGAATGACTCCAGTTTCAGCTTTCACTCCTCTTGTCAGTCATAGCAGCATACAGTGTATGGGGCCTGTAGCTGAGCGCACGGGAGAGTCGCTTTATCACTGTTTAAACAAAACGTCAGCAGTTTTGCCCACAGGCACCTATCCAAAGAATAGGCCTACCTGATGTTGACACAGCTTTGCAAACACAGAAGTGTGACATTTACACGGAATTACATATCTTTTATCTCAGGCATGCACTGTATGTGTTCAAAAACATTTGAATATATGATGTGCTCTCCTCGCTGGGCGTTTGCTCTGTGTGGCTTTGACCGCTCATTTTTTTTATATGGCTGCATTCCTTTGAGAAGAAGATGACCCTTCACTCTTATTTTGTGGCATCTGACTAAAGGACAGAACACATGAGCAGATTCTACCCAACTAACCTCAAGACATACTAGCTTGATCATTTCTCACACTTTGAGTAAATTATTGTTGCCTTTGGCAAACGTTTTACTGGATATTGGCGCTAAGGTAATACGCATAATGATAATGATCACTGGTGCACTATCCAAGTTAAATAAGTAGACCTAAAGATAGTTTCTCTCCTGTTCAGTGATGTGTTTACTTTGGAGAAGGAGACATTTGAATCACTACAATAATGTGTAAAACGGTAGAGGAAATCTGTAATGCTTTACTGTTTTTGCACGATGATGTCAAGATTTCCTTCAACGTTTTACATTCAGAGTGATTCATACTTCAGTTGTGGGTAAAAACGAATGAATAACTGCATTGCATTTTGATGTTCAGTGGCATGAGCCTGCTTAAAACATGTTTTTAACCCTCCTGTTGTCCTCGGGTCAAATTTGACAAATATGACAGAAATATAGGTTAAAATGAAGGATCGGATCATTACTCTCATTGAATTGTCAACTTTATAGCATTTGAAAAGAAACTGAAATGGTTTCAAAACAGTTTCCTGACTAAACGTTGACGTATACCAGTCTGTGATCCACTCCACATCCTCTGATTTTAATTGTTAGTCAAAATAATTCATAATTTGTGCTTTTTTAAAACTTAGAAAGTAGGTATAAGTTAATAATAATGAGGTTTATTGACCATGAATTCCAGAAATAAGGTCAACACTAGTGGTAATAGCTAATAGGTTGGAATGAAGTTGGCTAAGAAGATGTGACACAGAATGGGGTGATCATTTATACTTTACAGACAAAACAGAAGGAGGCCAACACCAGGGTTAATGCAGCTAGATGCAGTCTGTGCTCGGCATCTTTGGCTTGAATTAGATTTCTTTTTTAGGAAATGCATTTAAGGAATATGAAAACTTCTGGGTGAATTATCTTGTGGCTACTTTTTTGGTCACAGTATATTAATTGATGAGTCAAATAGCACAAAATGATCTGTAACAGTCTCAGGTGATTGTTTCAGATTTTTTTTCCAAGTAAAAATGTACTAGTTCCAGTATTCTTTATTTTGTGTGATAGTAAATGTAATATCTTTGAGTTTTGGACCGTTAGTCTGGTAAAACAAACAATTTGAACTTGCGTTCTTGGGAATTGTATTGGGCATGTATCACTATTTTCTGATATTTTATAGACCAAAAGATGAATTGTCGATAAAAAATAATCAATAGTTGCAGACATAGCTCACAGTAATGGTGTATTACAGATACAAGGGGGCAAGAAATTCAGACCCATATTAACCTTCCTTCCAGTGTTTCTCTCTGTGCAGTTCTGTGGTTCTCCAACTAATCTGGATTGACAAAATGTATCACATTTAAAGCTCCATGTGTAGATTTCTGTGTGGAAATAACAACATTCACATCATAGTTACGGTTTTGTCTTCTGAAATATTAGACAATCCAAATTACTATTTATATACTACTTATTAAATTGGTACAGTTGACAATCCTATGCAACGTAGTGGCTTTAAATGCTTGTGTACAGCGTGAAGGATGGCAGAAAACATTTTAAAACTGTCAATTTGATGTAGGAAAATTGTCACTTTAGATAAGATTTTTTCTTTCTTTCTTGATTTCAGTAAAAGGGAAGCGGGTGCAGCCCCCATGGGCTCCACCAGCAGGAACAGAGGTTCCCCGACTCCGACTCTACAACAGCCTGACAAGAGCAAAGGTAGGCTGGAGGCAGGGGCGTAGCCGTAATGTCCAAAGTATGGGGACAGGTTGTTCAGGATAGAGGAGGATTTTTATTCAAAGATTATCTCCCATTTGTCTCTCCAAATCACGGATTCCAAGTAACCTACATTTCATTTGTGATTGTTGGAAACACTGTTTTCACTGCCACATTTCGTCCAATAGGAGGATCTGCTAACATTTGAACTGGCCATACGAAGGTGGAGCTGGCCAATGAACCAAATATGTGGTACTAAGGTCATTAATATACAAAAAGACAAGACTTATGGAAGAAAAAACTTATAAAATAGGTTTGTAGGAATAAAAAGAAGAAGAATCCGCGCCAGGGTTGAGGGGGGGTGGGGGAACTGTGGCGATCTGTGGGGGCATGCCTCCCCCAAACTTTCTAATGCCTCGTTTTATAAGTAAAGAAACTATTTGTGCTACTGTTGAAGTTTGGTATCATTCCGGGCATTATTAGTGGGGTAATTTACGAGATACAAACGTGGATCCATTAGCGCCTGCACTAAGCTAACCAGCTGATAACGCATAACCTTATAACAAGGGATAAAAGTTTATGGGGGGTTGTTTGGCTTGAGGTCGAGGTGCAAAGCAGCCTAGGGTGAAATTACTCCGAAACATCACTTTAAGTTAGGATGCACATGAGTCCTTTTGTTATTGTTGAACATGCTGTGCTGTGTTTTGAGGCTTCCCAAACACATACAACCGGTTAGTTGCTTGATTGTTTAGCTTTTTTAATCAACTCACAAACTTTATGTTTCAGGAGCCGTTCATTCCCCAGAGAGGGAATAAAGTCACATGGTACTGCTGTGGGCCGACAGTGTATGATGCCTCACACATGGGACACGCCAGGTAAAAAAAGTTCAAGTTGTGAGTTTCATCCTTAGTTGTGCAAAGTTACTTTGTTTGTTTTGGTGTAACTAGATTATTTTTTTATTTTCTAATGTGTCTCTTTACAGGTCCTACATATCTTTTGATATTCTGCGAAGGATACTGAAGGACTACTTCAAGTACGATGTCCTCTACTGCATGAACATCACAGACATAGACGACAAAGTGAGTAGGATTTAAGCGTCGGGTAAACTGGAGCGCGACACCGTGCGTGGGCTACCGTAGATGGCGTGCGCGCTACGACGTTTATGCTCAACGCATTGTTCGTTGCAGTATTCTTCGGAACACCAGAGGGCGTACAGACAAAATAATCTGTAAATAAGCAAGAAGTAGAGTAGATGGGCGCCTGGATAGCTCACCTGGTAGAGTGTGCGCCCCATGTACAAAGGCTCGGTCCTTGTTGCAGCGGCCGCAGGTTTGACTCCGACCTGTGGCCCTTTGCTGCATGTCATTCCCCCTCTCTCTCTCCTCTTTCATGTGTTCATCTGTCCTAATATAATAAAGGACTAAAATGCAAAAAAAAATAAAGGAATCTTAAAAAAGAAGTAGAGGGCGCCCGGATAGCTCAGTTGGTAGAGCGGGCGCCCATATATAGAGGTTTACTCCTTGACGCAGCGGGCCGGGAACACCGCGCCGACCATAAATTAAGCTTTATACGAAAGGGTTATTCTCCACGGCTTTGTACTTTATAATTTTTTATCAGGGGAATAAAAAAAACGTTGCATTATTTTTCTAGACCTGACCTTAAAGGGTTAGTTCAGACGTTTGTTTAGTGTGGTTGTCTGAGCTACTTCTCCATAGTCAGTGTGTTAATTACAGTAGATGGCGGTCAGCACGCCCCCAGTTTGGGGAATCAGACAGGAGTACTGACACGGAAGATAAGCAACGTCCTGCTGTGGACGGGGGCAGCATCTAAATGCATTTTACCTACACCTAAAAACCTCTATCTGTCAGTTTCTCTTAAGTCATTATGTTTATGTTATTATGTTTTTTTGGCTTTATGTTGGTATTTCTCCCTCTCAGATCATTAAAAGGGCCCGGCAGAACTACCTCCTGGACCAGTACAAGGAGAAGCAGCCACAAGCTGCTCAAATACTGCAGGACGTCCTGAGCGCCAGAGGGGTGAGACCAAACTCTCAACTAGCCTTTGATAGACAAGTTTCCGGGGGCAGTAAAGTATATCAGATCAAATGTTTGGGAAGCAGAGGCTGGTTCAAACAAAGGGCTGTGATTGGTCGGACACTTTATCTGTGATTTGAAGCACCAGAGACACTACAGCCCCAACTCTAAGCATGGATATCTTCTGATGAAGTTTAACTGTTGAATTCTAATTAGATTAGAGAGAGCAAGTATGAACTGAGGGGAATGTGCATGTTCACAAAGATAAAGATTAGAACAAATGTAAAACAAAGATGTATATCAGCGAAAGGAGTAAAAATGTGTTACACGCTACAAAGATTTAAAAAATACTAAAAAGTAGGATGATTAACAAATATAAAAGCAAGGCATGAATGGCAATGTGTATGTATATGAATGGGAATGTATTTTGTTTTGTTATTTTTTTCTGCACATATGTGTGATAATATGTATATAAAATACAGAAATGAATAATAATACATTTTATAAAATTGCTAATATCCAGAGGGACCTAAGAACAAAATAAGAATAAAATGGAATATAAAAAGGGTTGGTGTAATAACCAAATGCTTCAACCTACACCTTTTCAATCAGTATCGATTATAAATCAGTTTAAGATGACACTGTATGAACTAAGGTGACACTTTGTTTTTTTTTTGTTTTTTTTACCATTTATGTTCTGTAAGTCACGCTGTGTATTTGTGTGACTGGTTGATTGATTGAAATAAACTAAACTAATCTAACCTAAAATCATAATATTGATGATTCTACAATTTATAGACTTGACTTCAGTTAACTTGTAGGTTTCTGTCTTTTTACTTAAATCCTCATGCGTGCGTGTGTTACTTTTCAGCCCTTTCAGGCCAACTTGGCTGGGACAACAGACCCAGATAAGAAGCAGATGCTGGAGAGGCTGGACGCTGCTGTTACAGCCGCTCTGCAGCCCCTGCAGGCAGCGATGGAGGGCAAATCAGCAGACGAGGTCGTACAACCTCTGGCACAGGTAAGGCTCACTGAGCAGACGAGGCGTTCCCTTCAGTCACTTACTGCAAACCCTTAATGTGAATTAGTCATTCGCCATCTCTTTGTGATTCTCAAGACTTCAATTTATAGACTTGGATTAAAGGAAGAGTTTGACATTTTGGGAAATGCAGATGGAAAGATTGATACCACTCTCACATCTGTACGCTAAATATGAAGCTATCACCAACAGCCAGCTAACTTAGCTTAGCACAAAGACTAGAAATAGTAACTTGTTTGATAAATCTGTACAAAAACTCTACAACCAGTTGCCAGGCCATTTTCTCATCTGACTCTGGGCAAGAAAGCAAATACATGTATTTCCCTAAAATGTGGAGCTGTTCCTTTAAGAGAGGGTTGTGGTCTGGGCGCCCAGAGAGCTCAGTTGGTAGAGCGGGCGTCCATATGTAGAGGTTAACTCCTCGACGCAGCGGGCCCAGGTGGACTCTGACCTGCGGTCCTTTGCTGCATGTCATTCCCCCCTCTCTCTCCCCTTTCATGTCTTCAGCTGTCCTGTCAATAAAGGCCTAAAAAGAGGGGGTTGTGGTCTAGATTTAGAAGTTTTTCTGACAAAAGAGTCCATCACAAATTAATTTCTCTTGCTACTTAATATAGTTGACAGAATTTTCAACTGACTGTTTATTTAATTTATGCAGTTTACAACAACAGGGAGCTCTTTGCAGTAAGTGAACTTTTCACTGAGAAAGTGAAGTATATAATATTCAGTTTTTTTTGGAATAAACATAAGAAGTGCTAAGTAGCTAGCATGAACAGTGTTAGAGGAACAATTTAGTTTAGTCTCATTTGGGCTGGAATACACAACATTTGATATTGTCAACCTCATATTACTTGCTTTTGATTGACTAATATATATTTCTTCTGTCATGGCAGGAAAGCAGCGACATGAAAAGATACAGTGTATTGCTAGATAAATTGAGGGGAAGAAAATACAGATTTCCAGGCTTTAGTTAACTTTATTTATTAACTTTGTTTCTTCCAAGGTGCTGTTGGAGAACTCCAAGGACTTGCTGGCTGATTGGTTGGATAAGCAGTTTGGAAGTCAAGTCACAGAGAATTCAATCTTCTCCATTCTCCCTAATTATTGGGAGGGAGAGTACCATAAAGACATGGACGCCCTGAATGTAAGTAGAGGCACAGCAAAGTGTTTTCTAAAGTCCTGCTCAGGCAAAAAAAAAACACAAGGAGCATCATAAGAGGGGGAGAAATAAAATGATTTGGTGCAGCCGGTGTACAGTGGTCCCTGCCTGGTGCTATCTAACCCCTCAGTCACATTAGCTACAAGAGACCGCGAAAAAGCAGCAGGCTGCCATTCATTTTCACTGGGAGTGGCCGTTTGTCAGCAACAAGCGAAGAGCTTGTGGCTGCCACGAGCAAAACGGGGCCAAAATAGACAAGAAGTCTATTTTATGCAAATGCTGAGCGATGCGACAAAGCGACTGCCAATCGGAGTGAGGGCAGCGTGACCTATGTACGTTGGTTGCTCGAGTCTAAGAAAATCATTCAAGAGGGCGGAAATACTTCAGGACATCGTATTTCTGTATATATCTGATATGTTTGGCATTTTATCTCATATATTTTGTTACCCCTATACTAGGCAATAGCATGCTACTATCGATACAGAAGCGTCACCACGTCAAACGTTCACAGAAACAAATCGACCAAACTTTAGTTCTGCAAAGAAAAATGAGGAAAACCTTATTTTAGTGGTGTCCACGTTTGCGGTCCTGTACAATCTAACCTTAACCTTAGACCTTAACCTTAATCTAATCTAACGTATATCTATGGGTCTATCCACAAAGTAAACAGAGGGGACGTGCTTGAAGGTAGCACCCGAGAATTTCTGTTTACTTTTGGCAAGCAACCAGGAGTAGGCTAGGCACGCCCATCAAGCAAGTGCGTGTCGCTGTCTTTTGTAGCTAATGTGACTGTAGGGTAATAGTTCATCCTTCCATTGAAATACATCAACTTCAAAAGTGTTTGTCAAAAACAAAGCATCTTTGTGTGAACTAATTGTCATACTTTAAAAATATGTTTCTAATAAACGCAGCCTGCTTTGATTCTATTCTTTGTGTGTTTGTTTGTCAGGTACAGTAAATATAATAGGATGGTCTGATTTTTAACATTACATTGCATTTATACATTTATACTTTGAACAGTTGTGCTTCCATTAATTTGCATGCAAAATAAAAGGCCTTAAGAATGTGGCAAAGTATGAATGTGGTCAGTGTAGTGTTATAAAACACAGTTTCAGGGTTTGAAACTGAAATGCCATTTCAGTCAATATTAAATACTGACTGTGAAATAAATCCTAAAATAAATCAATATAAATATATAAAACAGGCAACCAAATAAATAGGTTTTAAAATTTAAAAAAATGAACTGTATTTATAGATTTATATTTTCATGTATTTATGTTAATTATATAATGTATTTATTACATATTGACTGAAATTATATTCCATATAGAACAAACATTTTTGGATTAACTTTAAATATATTACACAATATGTTCTATAAGTATGTGGACAGCCCTGTCTTTGGTTTGGGCTAAGCCCCTTTGTTCCTCTGATGAAAAACTCTTAATGCAACAGGTTGGGATACTTATGGCCAAAATAGTTTACACACATTTTATGTACATAAATTGTCTTTGTGACCCCCCAGGTTCTTCCCCCAGACGTCCTCACACGAGTCAGTGAATATGTGCCTGAGATCGTGGAGTTTGTGAAGAAGGTTGTCTCAAATGGTTACGGGTGAGGAAGAAACTACCAGCGTCTACAATTCATATTACACCCACATTGTTTGTTATTAAAGGACAAATCCGGCGTAAAATGAACCTAGGGGTTAATAACGCATGATTACCGAGTTGACCGTTCTCTGGCATATGTTTTCATGCTAATCGAATGTGACCAGTTTTATAGCAAACCGCTAACTAGCTTATAACGCTAGTCGTCAGGGCAGAGGATAAAGTAAAAAGAAATCTCTATTTTTACACCACTAACAAGGCTCAAAATAGCACCACACTTCCACGGTAGTTCCAGTCGAACGACGAACGCCGTGCTTGAGCTATGTTACTGGTTACTGGTTGCACGGCGTTCATTGTTTGACTGGTCGTGACTGTTTTCCCAAGATGGCGCCCGCCTGTATAAGTGAACGGTACAGTCTTTATAAACTATCTTTTTAATAAACTGTCTGTACACTTACAAAGTTCTCAATGCTTCGGTTTACATGTAGGGACCCTCACTATGCTACCGTGGAAGTGTGGTGCTATTTTGAGCCTTGTTAGTGGTGTAGAAATAATACTTTACCCTCTGCCCCGACGACTACCGTTGTAAGCTAGTTAGCGGTTTGCTATAAAACTGGTCACATTTGATTAGCATCAAAACAGATCCCAGAGAACGGTCGACTCGGTACACATGTGTTATTAACCCCTAGGTTCATTTTGCGCCGAATTTGGCCTTTAACAGGACAGTGTGAATTATTTGGGTTTTCTGATGTTTACAGGTATGAATCAAACGGTTCTGTTTACTTTGACACCTCGAAGTTTGATGCCAGTCCGCAGCACTCGTATGCCAAACTGGTGCCAGAGGCGGTCGGAGATCAGAAAGCTTTACAAGAGGGAGAAGGTAGATATTTTCACATTTCAACGACCAAAACAGTTTTTTGCTAGGTTGTCTGGGGTTATAGCAGCTTTCAAATGACTCTGATGGCACACACTTTAGTTTGTAGGAAAATTAAATCCACATTTTAATTTTGGTGCCTTGTTTGAGTCTGCACAGTTAGTTTTTATTTTTATTTTGAACGATTTAAAATATATATATATATATATATATATATATATATATATATATATATATATATATATATATATATATATATATATATAAAAAGAATAACAAAATAAAGGGGAAAAAAATACAACACACCAGACCCGTTTTGAAAAGGGATGGGAACAAGCCGAGGCTTGTCAAGTCCTAACCCCAGTCTTTACCGTAGACAAGTTCACAATCCAATAAGATAAACTCTACCGAAAATTTGAAATAATACAAAAATACTACTTCAATTTAAGTTATACTCTATCAAGCTATTAAGAGGAAGAAAAGAGACCAAAAACAAGCACCACTAACATCAGTGAGATTTACACTCTCCTTCCTCACTTGTGTTTTTCAAAAATATATCTTTTGTATCTTTTTTTAAAATTCCATTATATTTATACTGTCACGTTTTAACGTTTACATTTCAATTCAAATCTTTAAAATATTGCACATTAACATGAATGCTGAAGATGGATTTCTCTATGTAACTGTATTACTCTTTTTACAAATCAGTTATGATAGTCTTGTTGGTCTTTTCTGTATCTTGTGTGGCCCTGCAGGTGACCTTAGCATCTCTGCTGACAGATTAGGTGAGAAAAAGTCTCCCAATGACTTTGCCTTGTGGAAAGCCTCTAAGCCCGGAGAGCCTTCATGGGATTCTCCATGGGGGAAGGTGAGAGTTAATTCTTAATGTAGGTGTGTTGTTAAACTGATGCATTACTTCTACAACAGGATGCTAGATTGCATATTCCAGAAAGTAGAAAATGAGGAACCTTTTGATGTGATTGATGCAACATTGATTGGTTTGGCTCTGTTGAATATTTTGAAATTGTAACAGGGAAGGCCGGGCTGGCATATTGAATGTTCGGCCATGGCTGGCTCTATCTTGGGAGAGTCCATGGACATCCACGGTGGGGGGTTTGATCTTCGATTCCCCCATCACGACAACGAGTTGGCTCAGTCTGAGGTACAAAAGCAAAGTCTTTACAAGTTGTTATTTTTATGTTGTTTGTATATGTTGTTTGTATACCTGGAGTGGTAACAAAAATAATTTCCCCCTGGGATTATTAAAGTATTTCTGATTCTGATTCTGATTTGCTCCTGTTTGTATTTTAAAGGTGCCGTAGGTAGGATTGTGAAGATCCAGGACTTAGCCAAAAAATTTGAACATCAACAACTTCTCAGTCCCTCCCCCCTTTCTGCTAAAGCCCAAAACGGTCTCCTAAGCCCCTCCCCCCACAACGGAGAATGAATGCGTGTGCATGAGCAGTGATTGACATGTAGTTAGACACCCCCCCTGGCCCTGATTGGTGCATCTGAACAGGGAGTGGTGGACTTTTGCAAATCACACTATAGGCTGTAGGTGGTGCCAGAGGAGCCGAATTTTTTTTTTTTTTAATTACCTGCTACATGTAGTTCTACTGGAACATAGGGTCAGTTTCAGCAAATATGACAGAAAGTTAGTTTTAGAAGTCTTACCTACTGCACCTTTTAAGTACTTTAACTTGCCCAACATTTGAAACATGTACGGTATGCACCAAGTGAATAAAACCCAGATAACATTCAAACAGTAGTTAAAGATGATTAACTGTCATGTATTTGGCCATTTCCAGTCAAAGAGAAAGTGACCGAGTTTAACCACCATTGTTTATTGTCTTCACAGGCTTTCTTTGAGAACGATTACTGGGTCAGATACTTCCTGCACACCGGACACCTGACGATCGCAGGCTGCAAGATGTCGAAATCTCTGAAGAATTTCATCACAATTAAAGATGCCTTGGCAAAGAACACAGGTGACCTATCTGGTTCTGCTTGATACCACTAATGTTGTAGACACCTGGTGTTATTTGTATTTTAAGTATATGCCTATCCTATGTTTTTATCGATTAAATCTACCCATTCCAAAGGAAAAGGAAGTAAAAAAACAAACAAGATACAAGTAAAGAAACAAAGAAATGAATCACACTTGTAACCCATTATGAAAATGGTTCTATCAACGGGGCGGCTGTGGCTCAGGTGGTAGAGCGGTCGCCTACCAATTGGAAGGTTGGTGGTGCGATCCCTGGCCCTGCAGTCCTGTGTCGAAGTGTCCTTGGGAAAGACACTGAACCCTGAATTGCTCCCGATGCTGCGCCATCGGAGTGTAAATGAGTGTGATGAGCAGGTGTCACCTTGTACGGCAGCCTCGGCCTCAGTGTGTGAATGGCAAATGGTTCCTGTACTATGTAAAAGCGCTTTGAGTAGTCATTAAGACTAGAAAAGCGCTATATAAATGCAGTCCATTACTTTGAAATGAAGCTTATGTAGTCCTATGTTGCATTCCCCTAACTTTTCATGGCAAAAAAAAAAAAAACAGCCAGAATTGTAAATGCAGCCCTCCGATTGTGATCATGCTGTTTATATAGCAGCAATTCTATGAGAATCACGTCCTGTTTTCTTTGTGAAGCCCTTCGAGATGACATACTGGGATTCAAGGCTCCAGCTCACTACAGAATCATGAGCCTCTGGCTACTATTAGGCTAAACTATTAGCAACATTTTTCTCTCCATTTCTGAAACGCTTCAGCGATATCGACGCATGTTTTATTGTGTCAATTGTCAGACTCTCTTTAAGACTCTCTTGTTGAACGGCCGTCTTCCTTTTTTTTGGTTTGCTCTGCAGTGTCGGCAGTTGTTGCCAATGCTTGAATAGCAACTTTTTCTGCAAGACCTTCCGCCATTGAATCAGGCTTTCACCATCTGAAGGGACGTGTGCTTGCATTTGTAGAACAGCCAATAGGAACGCCCTCTCGCTCTGAAATGCCCTGTGATTGGCCAAAGTCTCCCATCACAGGCTAGATTTTCTAAAGCCTGAAAAACACCCTGCAGATGGTGCAGAAGTCTAGTTTTCTCAGAACACTTGAAGTACAATACGCTGAAAGATTATTATGGAATTGTTGTCCAATGTTGCCAACTAATAACTGCCCACCCAGCTTTAAGTTCCTGCAGAGGGCATCTGGAACACGCCTTTTGCTGCTGTGTCAGATAAATGACAGCAGAAGAGATTTAGTTTGTTAGAGTTAGTTTTAACACTCCTCTTTTTGTCCTCCTGCAGCTCGTCAGCTCCGTCTGGCTTTCTTGATGCATTCCTGGAAAGACACCCTGGACTACTCCTCCAACACAATGGAGTCGGCCGTCCAGTACGAGAAGTTCATGAATGTAAGGGACAAAATGACAAATGGGCTTTTTAGTTTAGAGGTGGTATAAATCTTGAGAATCCGTTTTTTTTTTTTTATTAATATGCTGTTTGATGCCCATTTTAGATTAGATCAGATTAGATTAGATCAAATTAGACTTTACTGATCTCAAATTGGGAAATTTCAGTGCTACAGCAGCAAAATATCAGACACACAGCACACATATAGAATATACACAAAATAATAAAAAGGATAGAATACAAGAACTATTCAAAAATAAAGATAAGAAATAATAAGTAATAATATTGTACAACCTACTTTAATTGTATTTATTTATTTTCATGTAACAGGAGTTCTTCCTGAATGTGAAAGACATAATGCGCGCTCCTACTGACATCACCGGGCGCTTTGAGAAGTGGGAGGCAGCAGAGCTGGAGCTCAACAACAGGTAAGAGAGTAAAGATAGGAGTTAATATGGGAGACAAAGCTCCTTAACAGGATTAACCTCTTGACATTTTCCCAAATGGGTCAAAACAAGCTTGAGACATCCGAAGATCTTGATGTTTAGTTAAAAATAAAAAAAAGAGGACCTACAAAAAACAACTGAAAGCCAAACGGTTTGTCGTGTTGTTCAGTTTCTACGACAGGAAGTCTGCCGTCCACGAGGCTCTGTGTGACAACGTGGATACCCGCACCGCCATGGAGGAGATGAGAGTGCTGGTCGGCCTTAGCAACAGCTACATCGCCAGCAGGAAGAGCGCCAAGCTGCGGCCCAACCGCATGCTGACAGAGAGCATTGCCGTCTATCTCACCAACATGCTGAAGGTGAGCACGTTTTGACTGATACTTTTCATGTAGCAGATGGCTTTAATAGTCTTAACTGGAGTGCATCTGGCACATGGGATACTAATTAATAGGGGTGGGGGGGAAAACATTGATACAGCATAGTATCGCGATATTTTCCATAGCAATACAGTATCGATACACAGACGCCAAGTATCGATCTTTTATTATGTACGTGTTGGTCAGTTTGTCTGCTTGACAATCCAATTTTGCAGCCATACAAATTTAAGTGAGATGAACAAACAGAGACTTAAAAATATGATTTATTGTATAATAATCCTTTTTTTTAAATCCAGATATTTGGTGCCATTGAAGGATCGGAGCCCATCGGTTTCCCAGTGGGAGGACAAAGTCAGAGCATTGATGTAAGTAAAGAGACACTTTTCTGGGTTTTCTCTGTTTTTTGTTGTTTATTTCATGATAGGATACTGCTTATTAATCGTTTTCTAAATAAGCAATCTGTAACTCACTTTTGTGTCAAGTTACTAACACCCTGTACTAAGTCAGTCTACTTCGCAATTCTTTGGCTTTATTTGTCCCAGCAAACACAACTCCCCGACATCCTGCAGTTTCCTCCCTACCCCAGCGTTTTACGACTTCCTTTGACTGAATGACTAAATGTCTCTACTTTAAATTTTAGATATAGTTTTGTCAAAGCATAGCCTGGTTGACACCAGACCCTTCTCCGTTGTAACTGAGAAGGGTCTGGGGAACGTTCATTCACAGCCCATTTCCAAAGGGGCGTAACCAACGGACGCCGCTCAAATGCCTCTGGGCGCAATTGGATAGTCCTTCAACCAATCAGACCAACGATCCCGATGACGTAGCAGCGACAGCGGCATCAACGGGTTGCTGCGCTTCGGTGGCCGTCGCACAAAAAGCTGCTTGCCGTCACTGCGCTATCGTCATCATGTAAAGCCCGCCTCAACGGTTGTGATTGGTGCCTCGATTTGGAAAAATTGGAAATGGGCTTGGCCAGACAGACTTGCAGAGCAAATCTCAAATTTGCCAGAAGATCGTCAGGGTTTTCCCTGGCTAGTCAAAGCAGATTTTCACACCAAAACTCAAAATAACAGACACAAAATAATTAATGCTCCAATTTACATTTTCAAGCTGTGGGTATTGAAATGACATATAGAAAGATAATGTTGCTGCTGTGTTTGCCAGCTGGAGAGCACAGTGATGCCGTACCTCGCAGTGCTGTCTGACTTCAGAGAGGGAGTCCGAAAAATTGCCCGAGAGCAGAATGGTAAGAACTTGTATTTTAGTGTCCAAAAGATGCTAATAGTTCAGTTCTGCTTTTTTTTTTTTTTTTTTTTTTTTTTTTTTATTACCTCTGCTTAAAATATCACGTTAGTGTTGAGACATTTCTCATAACATCTTAAAACGTTTTACCTCGAGGGTTTTGCTTCAGGGTTTAATTAAAGTCCTGTTTTTAATCATCTAGTGACGGAGATGCTGCAAATGTGTGACGTTGTCCGTGACGATACGTTACCGGAGCTCGGAGTGCGACTGGAAGATCATGAAGGTAACAACTGAAAACGTCAATATTTTAAGCATGTATTTTTGAGGGAAATAATGTCAGTTTTGAGCAGTGTTGTAGTTAAGGCCACAGAAATCAAGACCAAGTCATCACCCAGACCAGAGTGTATCGAGACCATGACTTTGAAGGGTCGAGACAGAGTCAAGACCCAGACTTTGAGGGGTCGAGACCGAGTCAAGACCGAGACTTTGAGGGGTGGAGACCGAGTCAAGACCGAGACTTTGAGGGGTTGAGACCGAGTCAAGACCGAGACTTTGAGGGGTTGAGACCGAGACAAGACTGAGACTTTGAGGGGTTGAGACCCAGTCAAGACCAAGACCAGACCAGAGTGAGTCCAACACTGCGTGACACGATAAAATGTGTAAAATGCTAACCATAGGCACTCCTCAAATTGATCTGAAAGATCCACATTCCCATAAAAAAACACTCCCAGAAAACAAAAAAAGATCCTTCTTCATTAACCTCTTGTATTGCCATAACACACAGAATATACACAACTATATTATGTATAGATAATATTTGTTTTCTTTCAGATGTTGTTTTGGAAATACACTCCTTAAGGTTTAGGTAGCCATATTGTATTACCGAGGATTTGGTTGACATCTCCCAGACAGCCAGAGCGTCTTCTCCTGTCTCCCACATTCACTTTCTTGGGACTGCGTGTTAAGGGGGGCAGGGAACGGGGGTTAACAGTTACAAATTTCAAATTAGAAATTTGAAGCAGGAAGTTTTACATCCAATCACAGTCCTGATGTGAACTCATAAATCAGACAGTGCACAGGAAATTTAGTGATATCACCGCAGCTGTGGTCTTGAAATAAACTCCAGAGTCTCTTTTTAGCCGAGGCCGAGTAAAAATGTGGTAGATTCCAAGACAGAGACCTTCAAAAAGTGGTCTTGAGACAAAGACCGATCTCTAGTACTACAACACTGGCTTTGAGTTTTCATGCGTATCACTTCAGTATTTGGGTAATTTTGTTAAAATAAGCTAGGGCTGCAACGATTATTATCACTACTGTCGGTCGACTAATCAATTATTTGACTAATCGTTGCAGCTCTAAAATAAGCAACTCTGGCATCGAAGACGTAATTGAAAGGGTTTAAAAATTAGCATCAACACATGAATACTTTGTCTTTTTTGTAATACTTGTAAAGACGTAAAGGCCAGGGTTAACCTGCTGAGTCTTGATGAAACAGTGACTGTGTTACAGGCCTGCCCACGGTGGTGAAACTGGTGGACAAGGAGACATTACTGAAGGAGCGAGAGGAGAAGAAGCAGGTGAGGGAGGGGTGGAAATGCCTGATTGGTTGTAGGTCTATCTGTTGCTCTGATTGGTTGTAGGTCTATCCGTTGCTCTGATTGGTTGTAGGTCTATCCAATTGAGTGCAGAGGCATTTTCTTTCCTGGTTGGGTTGAAACACGCCCCATAATCACAGCCCAGTGGAGCAGTATCAGACTCATATTCTGACTAGAATCTGAGTATGACAACATCAGGCTAAAGAAATACATTCTTTGAACTGCAATCAGTATGAATGACCAGCCGGTTCGCGCCGACTATGTGTGCAGTCTGCAGCGTCCTAGTCTGTATCGACGACGTTTAATTTCCGGGATTGTTCAGGTGCCGCCGGAAATTCCGCCGGATGTCCCTCATTTCGTGACTATGGTTAACTGCTCCTCAGATCTCTGCAGGGTAAATCCAGACAGCTAGCTAGACTATCTGTCCAATCTGAGTTTTCTCTCGAACGATTAAAACTACTTTTGAACGTACACGTTCCACCAAAACAAGTTCCTCCCCGAGGCTATTTTGCAGCAGCACCGTGGTTCCGTCCGGCACTTAGCACCGCCCAAGATGATTGTGATTGGTTTAAAGAAATGCCAATAAACCAGAGCATGTTTTTCTCCCATCCAGGAATGCTGTGTGGCCTAACCAGAGGGTCTGGCAATGTGAGACTAGCAGCGCCCTGACTGCACTAAACGCAAGAAGCATGAAAGCCGTTTTAGTCTGTGTGACCGTTTACAGTCTGTGGACAACAGCACAACAAAGAGACCGGAGGAAAGCATTTAAAAACTAAAGGAAAGCTTCAGACTATTGTTTTTCTTCTTTTACAGATAGAAGAGGAGAAGAAAAGGAAGAAGGAAGAAGCTGCCAGGAAGAAACAAGAACAAGAGGTCACTCATAAAGAAAAAGTTATGTTTCTCCGATATATTAAACATGTTCACTTACTCGTGTCTTTTACTGTTTCAGATGGCTAAACTGGCTAAGATGAAGGTCCCTCCATGTGAAATGTTCCGCACAGAAACCGACAAGTACTCCAAATTCGATGATATGGTAAATCCCTCGTGTACTTTTCACTCTGAATTTCAAAATAAATATTTTATAGCATGATTACATTGCCTCGGGCGTCGGGGAGCCCACCTGGTAGAGCGCGCCCATATATAGAAGTTTACTCCTCGATGCAGCGGCCGCGGGTTTGACTCCGACCTGCGGCCATTTGCTGCATGTCATTCCCCCTCTCTTTCCCCTTTCATGTCTTTAGCTGTCCTGTCAAAAATAAAGGCCGAAAATGCCCCAAAAAAATAAAAACATACATGATTACATTGCCTTTTCTTTTCCAGGTGAAGAATTCTTGTAGTTTGATGAAATAGAATTTACACATTTATACTAATTTGAATTACATTGGCCATATTGGTTTGGTTTTATGACTGAACTGTAGTGTGTGAACAATTTATATAGCAGGAAAAACATGAACAAAGCCAGCAGTATAGTTATCATGGATTTTGGTACTGTATGCAGTGTTTCCCACAGATAAGAAGGCTGTGTGTGTGTGTGTGTGTGTGTGTGTGTGTGTGTGTGTGTGTGTGTGTGTGTGTGTGTGTGTGTGTGTGTGTGTGTGTGTGTGTGTGTGTGTGTGTGTGTGTGTGTGTGTGTGTGTGTGTGTGTGTGTGTGTGTGTGTGTGTGTGTGTGTGTGTGTGTGTGTGTGTGTGTGTGTGTGTGTGACAGAGAGACGGAGGAGAGCAGGGAAAGGAAATGCAGCTGAATGAATACGCTGTGTGTTTTAAATAGCCTTAAAAAATGTTTTATAACAAAACGCAATGTGCGGCGGCAGGTGTTGATAGTTCGGCACACCGCCACAAATTAGTCTATGTCTGGGAAACACTGGTATGCGTCATCTCGTTAGTCTTCTTCTTCTGAATTTGTTATTGACATCTGAGAATTAGCTTCAGCAGCTGACGGAAACACATTGATTTGAGTTTTCTTCTGCTGATTTTCTGGAAATCGGGTGACATTTTGTGCTACGTTGAGATGGAAACTTATCAGAATGAACTCAAGACTTGTTGCTCTGTTGTTGTTGCTGTCAACAGGGTTTCCCCACTCATGATGTTGAAGGGAAGGAGCTGAGCAAAGGACAAGCCAAGAAGCTGCGCAAGCTCTACGAGGCCCAGGAGAAATTACACAGTGACTACCTTCAGATGAACCTAAATGGCAACTGATTTAGTTTCCAAGCTTTTCCAAGTTATCCAGTCTACAGAAAACATTCAGAATAAATGTTTAGGCCAGAGATGCCGGGTCATCGTTTGTCTCCTCTTTATCTGTTTGGGATCAGAAAACAACATGCAAAAAAACTGCAAGTGATTTTTTTATTTTTATTTTTTCTTACTGAAAGACACAAAATAATCAAAGTCAAAATGAGAGAGAAAAGAAATCAAGAACCAGGAGAGATTTCCTCCTTTTTCTGTTTTTTAACGAGGCAATAACTGTAAGTAAGGTTTCATGACGTGACAGTGTAGCAGAGTGCTAACTCATTAGCACTCGGCTACACTGGCTCCAAATGTTTACATTAGTGATGTTTTCTGACGGAAACTGAGAGCACTGCCTGTCAGTTAGAGGATTACATCGATTGTATGCTGTATTGATGATTTAACTTTGGGTTTTAAAGCTATAGTGCGTAGTTTCTGTCAACCCCATGAGGAATTCTAAGTAATGACAACAACACTGTCGGCACGTCCACATGATACAAGCTATGTATGTAGGTGCTAGTAGCCAAGGAGGACACGGAAGATTAAAAAAAACATGATGGACTCTTCAGAAGAGCTTGTTATCTTCATTTGAGTCATAGTCCTACTGAGAAATCCAGAGAGAGTTGTGTGGAGCTGATAGTCTTAATTATCTTTGTAGCAACTCATTTGGCAATGGCTTGAATGTAACGGACATTCATTAATATCAAAAAGTTACGCACTATAGCTTTAAAATATTAAACACAAGTTAAATACCTGCAGGATATTGGGATACATCCAACAGCTGGTCACTGCAGTTTTTATTAAACATTACTCAAACAGAAAGAGTGAAATTGTTGGGAACTATTTTCAGCGGCAGATTCATTCCACATTACATGAGATGGAGCTCTATGCCACAGAGGAATAAGATATATCAGACACTTCTTGTTTGTAGGAGCAATATATTGTTGGTTGTGATTTTTTTGGGGGGGATTTTATGGCAATGAGAAAAATATAGAATATCATTTGACTTATTTTAAATATGTGCCTCTGTTTTCTCTTCATCCTGGGAAAATATTACTTCTTCATCCCTCTGTTGTGGCTTGAGTGGAACCACATGAAAAGGAGCTTTTTATTATTCAACCGTCCATTAGGATCATGTCTTTTTGTACTGTATGTGTATGACAATTAAATGGTTAAGTGAAGGCATAGCTGCAGTAATTCTGTCAGATAGGAAGATGCTTAAATAAAGAGACAGTAAACACAATACAATTGGTTATCCTTGTGAACTCTTGAAATTCATCCTAAACTGCCTAGATAATGTCATGAATAAAAGATACATAACAGTGTGGATAGTTGTTTGTAACTCAAATAAAAGACCTCCAGACTGGGACAGAATTTGATTACAAACTCTTATTTTGAAATTCTGTGTGTCTGTTGTCCAAATGGAACGTTTAGAGTTCGTTAGAGCAGGGGTCTTCAACGTTTTTTTAAACCAAGGACCCCTTAACTGAAAGAGAGACTGAGAAGGACCCACTACTACATATATTGTATAAAATTAAGTTGCATATTAAACTGGGCCTACAATAACATGTATGGCGGCCTAAAGCCTTTATACATACCTTTGCATAGAATACTAAGCTAATAAAATAATAATGGTTGGCATGATTTTATAAATTATGTTTTAATGTTAAACATACATGTGTGGCACAGTGAATCCTTAGGATGAACTCTATCTGTGGATGGCTACCTTAGTGACTACCTCGGGTACATTCACAAAAAGACCCTAGGTTGCATTTTGGTGAGAGTTATGCTTTAAACTCCAGCAATAAAATACACGAATCAGTGAAAATATTATGAAACACATCATGACTACTCCTGAAAATGTATTTACTTATAATATAAATTATAATAATTCAACAATATTATCATTATTATTATTGTGTATCTTTATTGAAATGCGTGACCATAGAAATAAAATTGATTTTGATATTTCTATGAGACAGACATTCAGCAGGCCATGAAAAGTAGATATCAATCAAATAAAATATGAAAATAAATATATAGCTATATTTGGAAATGAAGGTATCTAGGCATAATACATACGGTCCATTCGCGATTGTACTTTTGACCTCACTGGTTGTCAGCCAATCAGGAGCGTTCTGCCAAATCTGTATCCAATCAGATTTGACAGAGCGTTATTTGAAAGCTGCCTGTCTCCGCGTTGTTGTTTACCTACAGAAATCGGTGTTTACAGAGCTTGTTGGTTGGTGCTAAAATAAGTCTTTTTTTAACTCAGTTTGGCCTCGTTGCTGCCGGCACTAATCATGTCGTCTATGGAAGTTCGTGCTGCGGTGAGTAAACTGAAGTTATTTCGCTGTTTTGTTAGCAAAGCAGCTTCGGTTAGCTTCGCTACTATGTCTTCGATAGCTAACACCGTTAGCTAACATTACAGTCTGCTCCCTACTTGGCTAGCTGTCTGTTCGCCTTTTGCTTTGATAAAGTTGTTTACACCAGCTAGCATTTATTTTGTGTCGTGTTCTCTTTCAGCAGCTCCCAGCCGCAGTGAACCCCGTGAAGATGGGCAAAAAAGCCACAGCAGGTCCGAGGAGAGCAGCTCTCGGGGAGCTGACCAACTTCCCCGGAGCCGCAGTCAACACGAAGGTAACATTATCATGGAAGAACAGTTTGCTCCCATAACTGGTTTCCATGTTGTTTTTAATACCTCAATTTGTTTTCACTTGTCAATGCTGCTGTGAATATAAAATGACCCATAACTAAACTAAAACTAATTACACTAACGAGGTGTGGTGTATTTGCATTTAGTAGTAGTAGTCTAGCTAGTTCTGGTGCCTAGACTATTCACTTCACTGCTGTGTTTTTAGTCTCAGTGTTTTATATTTATTCTGGTTTGTATTTTGTGATTAATACCTATTGGTCTATCTTGCTACAGTTGGACTGAAGTAACTCAGTTTGTTCTCACCAACCTGAGAACCTTTTTATTTTTAAACTTTCAGTTATACATATTTCATGTCTTCAAATCTAATGAGCCTTACATCCCGAAACTACACAAATACCTCTTTTTGAATAAAAATACATTTGATTTGTTTCCTCAGAGGACTGGACCAACCAAATCGACTGCATCAGTCAAACCATCCCAGAAAGCCAAACCCATGGTTCCTCCAGTAGTCCCAGCGCCTGCAGATCCTCTCCCCCCAGTTTCAGAGGAGTTGGCGGCTGATGTGTCCATGAAGGAGGAGGAAGAACTGTGCCAGGCTTTCTCCGAGGCGCTGCTCACAGTGCAGGATGTCGACGAGCAGGACTCAGACCTGCCACAGCTCTGCTCAGAATACGTCAAAGATATCTATAATTATCTACACGTCCTGGAGGTAAGTTATTCCCTCCCTCAGCCAGACTCTCTGCTCTTTCCCTGTGTTGGCGTGTGTTACATCCCCGTCTGGCTCCACAGGTGCAGCAGGCTGTACGAGCCAACTACATGCAGGGTTATGAAATCACCGAACGCATGCGAGCACTTCTGGTCGACTGGCTGGTCCAGGTTCACTCCCGGTTCCAGCTGCTGCAGGAGACTCTGTACCTCACAGTTGCTGTCCTGGATCGTTTTCTCCAGGTAAGAACTGACAACTGTTTTTGTGAGCTCTGTGTAGGGTTATATCAGCTAAATTGGGCCACTTTTTGGTAAATCGTTTGGGAAAATAATACAATACCATATGCCTTTTCCATGTGTTTTTATGATAATAATTGTTTTTGATCATTTTGTGTTGAAATTATGTAATAAAATATAATTATTTAGGCCCTACAGTTCTGTGCCAACTTATTTTGCATCAGCAGTTTCAGGTAACATGGGCCAGTCAAACTGCAAAGGCAAATAGTAATTTATCATAAATTTTAAAACACAGTTGCTTATACAGCCACATAACATTTAAACTGCATTAAACAAACACATTAATGTGCCATTAAAAAAAACAAAACATTTTGGGTGCAAACCCACGTATCAAATGTGCAATTAAAGAAAGGCCAGTTTGGAACTGCGTGTGTTGGGCCGCCAAGAAAAACAAAAAACTCTTTCAAAATATGTTCATATACCAAACTAACAAATTTCTGATTGATGCCATCAAGACAGATATTATACATATCTTTATATGTGCTTTTTTTTTTTTTTTTTTTTTTAATAGATTTATCATCCTTATAATAGTTTAGTTAGATTTGGTATGCCAGGCTACTTACCATGCAGCTTTCTGGTGCAGTCTTGATTTGAATTATTGCCCCGCCCACCATAGCAACCATAAACCAATCAAATCATCTGTTACTTGTCAAGCACAGTTATGACAACAGTTTGAAATCCTTTGCAGTCATTGGCTCTAAATTCCAGAGGGGCTGGGACCCCCAAACCTTAAATGGCCCATTTTACCTGATATCACCCTATATAAATGTTTCCTAGGGCTGCTCTATTAGGGGGGAGAGAATCCTCACGTTATATTGAAATCAGGATTATTTAACACCGTTACTGTGACTCTTTGGTAGATGTTGCATTTAATTGAAGTTAAACTGGGCCGCCTGGATAGCTTACCTGGTTGACCGTGCGCCCCATTTACAAAAGCTCAGTTGGTTTGATTCGACCTGCGGCCCTTTGCAGTTTGTCGTTTCCCATCTCTACCCCCCTTCCTGACTGAAGCTGTCCTGTCTAAGGCCTTAAAATGCCCCCAAAAATCTTTAAAAACAGTTAAACTGTTCAAAAATGAACACCTTGAATTGTGAAATGTCCTTTAATGCTTTTTCAGTTGATACAAGACAAGAGTATTTGCAAAACATAAGGTGCAAAATACAAAAATGGTCATTTTACATTGTTATGATCATTACGAGCTGAAATTTGATGACTGGTTTCTTGCCGTGCTGCAGGTCCAGCCGGTCTCTCGCAGGAAGCTGCAGCTCGTTGGCGTGACGGCCATGCTGGTGGCCTGTAAATACGAGGAGATGTACGCTCCCGAGGTGGGAGACTTTGCCTACATCACAGACAACGCCTTTACAAAGGCTCAGATTCTGGAGATGGAGCAGCTGGTTTTGAGGACCCTCAACTTTGAGCTGGGACGTCCTCTCCCTCTACACTTCCTCAGACGGGCCTCCAAGGTGGCTAATGTGAGTTTTATTCAAAATGACGACATGATCATTGTGCAAAGGTAGAGCTACAATATCAGTTCATTGAATGTTTAACTGCTGTTAGCATCTGTTTCATTTAAATGTGCTTTTGTCTGTCCCCAACAAGGGACAAGGATTTGGTGTGTGTGTGTGTGTGTGTGTGTGTGTGTGTGTGTGTGTGTGTGTGTGTGTGTGTGTGTGTGTGTGTGTGTGTGTGTGTGTGTGTGTGTGTGTGTGTGTGTGTGTGTGTGTGTGTGTGTGTGTGTGTGTGTGTGTGTGTGTGTGTGTGTGTGTGTGTGTGTGTGTGTGTGTGTGTGTGTGTGTGTGTGTGTGTGTGTGTGTGTGTGTGTGTGTGTGTGTGTGTGTGTGTGTGTGTGTGTGTGTGTGTGTGTGTGTGTGTGTGTGTGTGTGTGTGTGTGTGTGTGTGTGTGTGTGTGTGTGTGTGTGTGTGTGTGTGTGTGTGTGTGTGGTCAGGGGCTCTTCAGTCATTTACAGGACTCTCTTTAGGGCGGCTACTATTATTTTCATCGTAGATGTTCTGTTAGTTTTTGTATCTTTATTTAACCAGGTAGGCCGTTGAACAGGTTCTCAATTTGCAACGGCGACCTGGCCAAGAATAAAGCATAAACGTGCAAGACAACATACAGTTTCACATTCAATACTGGAATACAATAGGCTACATAAAGTGCAGATTAAGTAGGCATTATAAAGCTGGCACAAAGTGAGGTGTAAGTAGGCTAAGTCAAAAGTAAGTAATTTCCTAAAATGGTGAAATGTGGATCAGTGTTTTCCCAAAAAGCCCAAGAGGATGTCTTGTTTTGTCCACAACTCAAAGATATTCAGTTTACTGTCAGAGGAGAGAAGACACTAGAACATGTTTGCAATCGATTTTTAAAAAAACAAAACAAAACAACAACATTAAATCCCTCAAATCGATTTATCATAATGGTTAGCAATTAATTTTAATAGACAACTAATGGATTAATCTGTGCAGCTCTACCTCACTTATCTTGCCACACTAATAGAAGTACCCTGTTGTATTGTCTGGCTGTAAATTAGAACAGAGCAGGAGGGTAGCAATTGAGCTTGACAGCATTATGACCGAATTTGCCTGGACTGCTGACTAATTCATGCACACTACTGTTAACCCTGGTGTTGATGCAGCCCTTTGTTTTTCTGGGTCAGAATTTTTAAAAATTCAATTTTTTATTTTTTTTTTTAAATGCTTTTCAGACATTTTTGTCACTTTTTTTTTTTTAAACTCATCAATTATTCTTCAAATACTATAAAATTGAATAATGCACACAAATTCAATGAAGGTAGTGAACTAATCATTTTACTTGAAGAGCGTCGTATGAAACCATCCACTTTATATTTTTTCCAATTTGATTGAAATACCCAAAATTCTGATAAAATAAAAAGGGTCAAATTTTGACCCTTTCTTTTTCAACAGGAGGGTTAAGATGGGTGTTGTGCTAAAATGACGATGGGCAAGGATTGTAAATGAATATCCAAACATGGTTCTCAGTGGGCTGGATGTTTGTGTCTCAGTCTGATGTAGAGAGACACACGCTGGCCAAGTACCTGATGGAGCTGACCCTCGTCGACTACAGCATGGTGCACTACCGGCCGTCTGAGATCGCAGCTGCAGCACTCAGTCTCTCCCAGCTGCTGCTCGAGGAGCTGCCCTGGGTGAGTCTGACAGAATCAATGGATGAAACCTTTACACTTGGCAACTTTGTTCAGTGTGTTATTTGGTCTGCCGCGGCGTTGACTTGGTCTGTCTTGTCAGTCTCCTACACAGCAGCACTACTCTACTTACAACGCGGCTCACCTGAGGCCCATCATGCAGCACATCGCCAAAAATGTTGTGACGGTAAATGAGGGGAAGACAAAGTTCCAGGTGAGGGTTACTCACAGGAAGCACAAGGGTTGGGTGTGGGTTTTTTTTTTTTTTTTTTTTTTTTTGTGTGTAAAGTGCTCATTTATGCTTTAGCGTTTTCCTTTTTATTGTAGTCCAGCCTTTTACTTACAAGACAAACGCTCGTCATTTGTAACACATAGCTACTGTCACGGCACGCCCTCATACTCTGCTTCTGACTGGCTAGTAGTCCTTACCTAGGTACTGTCAGGGCACGCCCTCATACTCTGCTTCTGACTGGCTAGTAGTCCTTACCTAGGTACTGTCAGGGCACGCCCTCATACTCTGCTTCTGACTGGCTAGTAGTCCTTACCTAACTACTGCGCATGTGCGACTCCCAACAAAGATGGAACAGAAGTGAGAGGTCTCTCTGTAGCTAAAACAGAGAGCTCGACACACAGGGTGAAAAGAGGAGCTGCAGCAATGTGCAGTACAACAAATGTTATTTTTTAAGTTAAACTTATTCTGATATAACTTCTAAATAAAATTATGACCCTGAAAATGACACTACTGAGGTCTTTTAATGAAACTTAAATTCCTTTGTTCCTCTGCAGGCTGTGAGGAACAAGTACTCGAGCAGCAAATTGATGAAGATCAGCCTCATTCCTCAGCTGAAGTCGGCCACCATCGTGACCATGGCGGCTCCTCTGCTCAACCATCCTTGAGGCGAAACTTTTTTTTTTTTTTTATATTTGTCAGTGGACATTTCACATGCACTTTATGATGGATCAATCTGTGGAGAAACTTTATTAAAATGTTTTTAAATTTTTCATCTGAGCTTTGTTTGTTCAGAATTGTTAGTTTTTCAGATCAGTGACGTTTTGCCCAAACTTTGTGGTACGCCAGATTTTCAAATCAGAAGTTTGAAACCAACTTAGATTTTTGGATTTGAGCTGTAGACTACCTCGAGGATGAAGTGCCTTATTTGTTCTTTTAGCTCTTGTACTTGATCATGCATTTTAATGTTTTATAATTGCATTCATAGATCTCGTTGGGTATAGCAGAATCTACTTTGTTCATGTAGCTAAAAATTATTTTCAGCTTGATTTATAGTAAGGAGCGGTGCCAGCCATTCTACAGCCCAATGTCTTGAGTTGGTTGTAATACCATCACAAGTTTAAGTTTGTATTTAACAGACAAGTTCTTAGAATTGTGTGCCAGCCTGTGAAACTCCACTATTATGTAACTAGGCATTGGTTCAAATTGTTCAACAAAAACACTTCACACTTAAAGCTTTAACTATTAAAAGAATCTGTAAAGGAATGCAGGTTTTTTTTTTTTTTCTTTAGTTTATTACCAAAATAAGTGTTGGTGTGTAAAGCTGACAGGTTTCATGTGTTTGACGGTGAAGAAGTCCTGTTGACATCATCTGTGCAGATGAGAGATGGTGTTTAGGTGAAGCGGACTCTGCGCATGGAGCCCACGGTGCTGTTCTGGCTGCCCCAGTCAGCGAAGTTGTTGTAATCCCGCTTCTCCAGGATGTAATGAGGTCCTCTGTAGTTGGGCTCCTGATACACCGCCCACCTGCACACACAACACATCAGGGTTGACTGCAAACTGTTTCCATTTAAAAACATGGAAATGTAACTGGATGAAAAGCTGCAGTTACCGCTGGGGGTGTGTGTGCTCTGAATAATCCTAAACATCTGGTGTAGTGTACGGTTTCAGAACAGGAATGGGTTTTTTTTTTTTTTTTTTTTTTAAATAAATGTACAGTTATGGAATAACTGCAATATAGGGAAGTTAGATTTTTTTTTTTTTACTGCTTTGGCTTAAGCACAGTCTCAAGACTACATGTTCAGACTTAAGTCACAGAAATGAGGACTTTAGACTGGACTTGGCTGCTGTGAGACTTAAAGCCCCAGACTTGACTCAAGCTGAATGCAAAAAAAAAAGTACGTAAAGCTGTGACAACTGGTCCTTATTAGTCGTTTTTGAAAGTAATCGCCAACTATTCATCATTTTTGTCAAACACAAATAGCATTTCCTCTCAAAGGGTTGAGAGTGAAAGAGACCAGGTAGGAAGGATGTTGCACTTACGCTCCTCCGAGCACGCGGATGGAGGAGACCCTGTTGAGGCTGTAGCGGCTCATCAGGTTGGGGATGTCATCCTGGATCTCCATCTTCTTACCAGAGAAGCCGGCTCGCTCAAACAGCTGAGCTCTGCCGGGGTTGTTGTCCTGAACAGAAGAGAAATGCTGTCGGTTGGTGAATGCGTTTCTGGATAAGTTGCCTCTGTTAGGGTACTACTACTACGGAGCCTAAGCCAACGGAGCCTAAAACCTCTACCTAAATTATTCCTTTGGAGTCTAGAATCATTATGCATATTGTTGAAAATTGTGAATTTTTGTTGTTTTTCGGTCTTTCTTGCCCAGATTGCTGTGTGCTTAGTGCTGTTACATGTTGTTAAATGTGGTGTTTCTCACATGGAAAAACAAGAACAACTTTGATTATAGAATCATTATGCAATGTTGCTTTATATTTTTTATATTCTCTATTTTAAGTTGAATCTCTACAGCATTATATTTGTTGAATTGATCTAGTTTATGATCTCCCTTCGGTGCACAGCTCCGTGTTATTGCCTGGGAAATTAAAAACTTAGATTTTCCTACTTTTGTACCTTTTGCATCAAACAATCCAAATTCAGTAACTTTTATAAAACAGCCCACAAATGACACAACGAAGAAAAGAGAACAGGGAATAAGAGGGTAATGCTTTTGCATTTTGGGAGTAAATGACTGACCCTGCTACGTGTGACACTCTCACTCATCAAACGCATCCAACATTACATACTAAAACTACATTACTGTTCCCTAGTAGTTTAGTTATTTAAAAAAAACAACTTATGGACCTTCTTCCCATAGCTGCAGAGATAATCAATTAGCCAATAAATCATTGACTAATCGGTTTGACTAATTTTTTTTATGAAAAAACAGTACACATTCTCTGATGTCAGCTTGTTAAATGTGAATATTGTTCTAGTTTCTTCTCTCCTCTATGACAGGAAACTGAATATCTTTGAGTTGGGGACAAAATAAGAGGGGCTTTTGGGGAAACACTGATCGCCTTTTTAAAAACAGTTTGACATTTTATAGACCAAACAACTAATCGAGTAAATCGAAAATAATTGTTAGTTGCAGCCCTATTCTCTAGCAACAACAAAAATGTAAAAAGAAACTATATTAAAGTAAATAAAAAAAAAAATAAAAAATAAAAAATATATATATATATATATATATAATTTCAAAATAACATAACCTTGAAGATTAAATAGGTACATGTATGTTATCGGTACTGCGCACATGTACTGAATTACTACTACTTTCTGTTAAATGTCAGATTTAACAACTGTTTCTACCTGGTTTGTAGATTTAAAGTTTAATTATTTTTTTTTACATGCCTTAAGCTTTGATGACTCCTTGAGACTAAGATAAACTACTGATGCATCTAGAGCTGGAGAAAATCAAATATCACGATATTTTTTACCAAATACATCGCTGGCGATATTGTAGGGTCGACTATTGGTGCTCTCACAAAATATTTACACAATGAGAGTTTAGATAAATAATCACCAGTAATGTGGATACAATGACCAGAGATGGGAAGTGTCGAAGTACAAATACTTCGTTACTGTACTCAAGTAGCTTTTTCAGATATTTTTACTTTACTATTTATTTTTGTGCTGACTTTTTACTTTTACTCCATACATTTTTAACACAAATATCGGTACTTTCTACTCCTTACATTTTACAAAATTGGCTCGTTACTTTAGTTTCAAATAATTTCAGTGGAGTCACCGTTATTATTTTTCGCGTCATCAATACCGAATTCAATCTAATTGGATGGGAATATACGTTGCACTTCCACACCACTACAAGACAACTCAACATATTCAGCGGCATTCATTCGCGTCAAATCGTCGCGGCTTGATGGCGGTAACGTTAACACACAGTAGTATGGACGGGAACATGACTGAAAATGGAGATCCCAGAGATTCGGCAGACAAAATAAAAATGGTTGTCATTCGCAAGGCTACTTTTATTTTTATACTTTAAGTAAATTTCCAAGCCTGTACTTTGTTGCTTTTACAGTAAAGAAGTTAAATCAGTACTTCTACTTTTACCAGAGTATTTTTTAACAAAAGTATCTGTACTTCTACTTGAGTACGGGAAGTGAGTACCATCTCTGACAATGACTAAGTGGGTAAAGGTAAATAACAGAACAGCTAACAGTCTAGTAAGTTCAGAAAATGACATCACTTTACTGTAATGCAGCCTTTAAAACATGGAAAAGACAACACTTAAGCCATATTACGATATCTAAAATCTTAGATGATATCTAGCCTCATATATCAGTGTCGATATAATATTGATATATTGTCCAGCCCTAGATGCAGCAGCTGTGACTTCAGAGGGTTGAAAAAGAACTATAGTGTGCTCACATCCAACCCAGGTTTCTGCTCCTGTACTGACCATATGTCCTGTAACTTGTGTGTGTTTCTGCTGCTGTACTGACCGTATGTCCTGTAACTTGTGTTTCTGCTCCTGTACTGACTGTATGTCCTGTAACTTGTGTGTTTCTGCTGCTGTACTGACCGTATGTCCTGTAACTTGTGTGTGTTTCTGCTCCTGTACTGACCGTATGTCCTGTAACTTGTGTTTCTGCTCCTGTACTGACCGTATGTCCTGTAACTTGTGTGTGTTTCTGCTCCTGTACTGGCCGTATGTCCTGTAACTTGTGTGTTTCTGCTCCTGTACTGGCCGTATGTCCTGTAACTTGTGTGTTTCTGCTCCTGTACTGACTGTATGTCCTGTAACTTGTGTGTTTCTGCTCCTGTACTGACCGTATGTCCTGTAACTTGTGTGTTTCTGCTCCTGTACTGACTGTATGTCCTGTAACTTGTGTGTTTCTGCTCCTGTACTGACCGTATGTCCTGTAACTTGTGTGTTTCTGCTCCTGTACTGACTGTATGTAATGTAACTTGTGTGTGTTTCTGCCAGTTTCACGTCTCACCTGTTTGACAGCACGAACAGAGGAGACGTGGTCCACCTGGGCGCACCACTTGTCGTAGCAGTTGTACTCTCCCCGCTCGGACATGTCCCACAGGTACTGGCGCCCGCGGAAGTTCTCATGCTCATAACCAACCCATCTTCAAAAAGAGCGGAAAAGGAGAGGAGAGAGAAGAGTCAAACAGAGATGCACACAGCAGCAAGGGGGAGGGTGGGACAGCTGGCAGAAAAATGAGCTAGGTGTCAAATCTTGGTGTCAAATTCAAAGGTTTAAGTTACGTTTATTTACTGACCGTGCAGACCTAAGATTGGGATGAGCTGTAGTAGAAAAGTGTCAGTTCAGTGATTATATCCAGTGGTGTAGTCTACGTGATACGCAGGTATACGCAGTATACCCACTAAGAAAGCTCCAGGATTTCCATATACCCACTTAAAAATGCCCAATGACACGCAACAACATACTTTCCATTAGATTTTTGATATATTTTGAATTGTCATCTGTGTTTTTCTTCTTCACTGTAAATTGGTGAATAAAAGTTATCTGAATGCAGGAAATGAAGTCAAAATAACCCTGGGGGAGGGCACCCAGACCCCACACTATGATATGCCCCCAAAGGCAGATTCTATATAGGCCAATATATTTATATACAGTACAGTAGACCCACTACAATACATTAGACTACACCACTGCTGATACATCTCCAGAGGTTTCTCTCATTATAAAGCTAATGTGCAGCGACCGAGCCGTTCTGGTCACCACTTAAGCCGAGGGAATATATAATCAATGTGAGCATCCAAACTAACTAAATACCTTCTCTCAGATCTAATGCTTGGAGTTGGTCCTCAGTTTTGTCTTTAAGCTTTTTGGGTGTTATTTATTTATTATCTGCTCTAGCTTTTCCAACGTTTTAGACACAGATACGGTAATAATAATGGTCCAAAATGATGTGAAATTGCTTTTTTATTCTAAAATTTTTTTACATTTTCTTGAGGGAGGAACCCTAAACCCCTCGCCAAATACGGGCGTGTTCAACAAACCTAGAGAAAACACTGATCTCCTCTTTATCGTTCCTTTTCTCACCTGTGTGTGTGTGTGTGTGTGTGTGTGTGTGTGTGTGTGTGTGTGTGTGTGTGTTGCAGTGACCTGTCGTGTACTGTAGGTGGTGGTGTAGACTTACGCTCCGCTCTCCACCTGCACAGAGTTGCATCTCTCTGGGAAGTTCTTGTCACTGATCCTGGCGCAGTCGGAGCTCAGGTCCAGCCGCCTTCCGGCGAAGTTCCGCTGCTCGAAAAGGGTCACCTGAAGGCCGAGATCAGAACTAAAGAGTCTGCTGGGATGTAACTGAAAACGTTACCACTCAGGTGTTCATTGACAATAAGCATTTTCTAAACACTACATTCATTTGCAATACTAGTATTAGTTTCACACTTTTTGGGGATTTTAAGCAGACCCAGGTTTTAGAGCAGGGGGACAGCGAAGGCGCCCAGCCTCCCATATGTAGAGCTTTTTTTTCAGTGTAGTTTACTTGGTTGTCTTTCAAACTGCCACTTGCAGATAAACTCTGACAACACCAGCAATTTTAGGGTCTTTCTTCCACTTGGTGATCATTTTGTTTCTAATACCAACAGTAGTTGAGTCGTCTTTGAGTGGGAGGAGAAATGTTAATTAAAAAAAAAAAAAAGTCATGATGTGTTCTCAAAAAGGACAGCTTGGAAAGTTAGTAACCAATGACGCAGCTCCCAAAGTTATGTGTAAATCAATAGAGAAAGTATTTGCTTCACAGTAAACTGATGTTACGGTAAATATTTATTTGTGAACAGCTGAGAGCAGGGGCTTCCTGGAAACTATCTAGATTAACTCTTGTGTTCTTCCCGTCAACCGTGAGAACACATTTGTCGTCCCTATCTCAATGTTTTAGCTGCTTTTTTTACAAGTTTTTGTGTGGGGTTTTTTTTCAACGTTTTGATCACTTATTTCAAAATACATATCGCTTTATCTGACATTTTGTCTTTTTTTTTCGAGGTTTTGTCACTTTTTCAATGTTTTGGGCGTTATCTTTTATTTTAAGTTTTTGAAGTTTTCTCCCAGTGTTTTTGACAGGGTTTTAAAAAAAATTGTTTTTGTTGCTTTTCCCAACGTTTTGTCGTATTTTTTATTTTTTTTTTATACATTTTCGCCGCTTATTTCGACATCCCATATTTTCTAATATAAAAAACTTTTAAAACGGGTCAAATTTGACCCAAGGACAACATGAGGGTTAAACAATCGAGATCCAAAGTGTTGTCTGAGCTTTAGAGGTGTTGGTAGCTGTATTTCTTTGGACTGAGCCAGGCTAGCTTCCAGTCTTTATGCCAAGCTACACAGCTTTAAAAGGGGCTGTACTCAACATTCAGCACATTAATATATAGATAGATACTGTATAGTGGAGTAAAGGCATCCTGAGCAGAGAAGGAAGTAACACTCCCTCTGTGTGTGTTTAAATCTCAGCTTCTCTGTTCTTTTGTTTGATAGCTGGTCTGGCTGCGCGTGCATGTGGGCGTAAAAAAACGTCAGTATTTCACGAATTGGGGAACGGTTTATGAGAGCCGTGTGGAGGCAATCCCAGCCAGCTGTTTTTTTCTCTCAGTATTTTGAGTACAGCACCTTTAAGTATAAAAAATGAAGTACAAAATGAAGACAAATATTCTACGTTTCTACCAAGAAGTCCCCACAGAAAAGAAGTATAATATTATTAGTAAAAACAGTGAACAAGTATGTTCATTTATGCTCACAATTCAATAGAGTAAAGACAAAAAAAGTTTCACTAAGAAACTTCATCTGTTCAAAACAACATGATGCTTTAACAAAGTGACAACTCATGACATAAATATTGGACTCACCCTCCCACTGGACCCGTAGAAGGCACGTTGGAGCACAGACCCCAGCTTGCTGTAGATATAGAAGCATTTTTCATGAATAATTACACCCCAAACATGCCTCTCAATAATTAAATCAGACGATCAGAACAATCACAAAGAAACTTTAGGAACAAATGATGGTGTGTTAAGGCGAAATGGAAGACCTGAGCCACTGAAAATGTCACTACTTATGTCATTTTGAACATAAAACATTGTAGTGTTACATAAACAACTGATACAAATTTAGAAGTATTGTCGTGCTTCAGTCTTTTCGAATTAAAACCATCAACTTGCACCTGAACTGTTACAGTTTGTGTGCATGTCTCCTACAATGATCACATCACAAAATCAGGTGATTTTGGGAAACTGGTGTTGGAGGCGTCCCAGAGAGAGAAAGAGCAGAGCATGAGAACCAGCGAGGGATGTGGAGCCACTGACCCACCCCACCTCCAAAACTCTTGACTGGGAGGGTCTGACTCTGTGGGCCCCAGGCTGGTGCACGGCGCTCTCAACATACCTTGTTTGTTGGGCTAATCCTGGGACCTTAGTAAAGATGTTCATGTCAGCTCTGCGACGCAACAAGAAAGCCCCTTAAATACAGCAAGGTGAGGTGAGCCGACAGGAACTAGAAAGATCAGAGTGCTTCTGCAACAGTCGCCTGGGCCCTGGACGCCATTGATATGCTAAACACACAACAACGCTCATGTTGTCTTCTCTGTCATCACACAGACACACACGCACACACATACATGCACACGCACACATACACACACACAGCAGCTGGAAACACTGCAAGCGCATGCAGAGCACAAACACAACATACAAACACACACACGGCGAGCAATAGAAATAGATGTGTGCATGCAAATATACAAACACAACAAGCAGAGAGAAGAGAGTTTTTGCACACACACACACACACACACACACACACACATACACACATACACACACATACAAACACACGTAAACATGAGAGTGCAGTGCCAACAGTTTGGGCTTTGAACAATTCAGCATTTTATACAACAATTGCGTGTAAACAATGCGCCTTATGATAATGGTTGTATTCATGTATTCATGCTTTGTGTGCGGCCAGCCCCAGCACACTATTCACTGAAGAGGTCGTGACCCCGAGGGCAGCTGACAGAACCGCCATGAACCTGAACGTATATGTTAGACTTCTGACAGTTCCACTTCCACTTATTTTATATGAAATGTTTGAACGCTCATACTTAGGGCTGGGTTATAAAAAAAACTTTGTGATCTAATATCGAATAACAAAATCCCCAAATGGATCTTTTAAATATGCCTTTTCACCATGGATGTGGAGAATTGACCGCCTTTACTTAATGTAAACATTAACCTGGTGCATTATAAAACATTTTTGAGGGTTAGCTTCTTGCTTGTACAATTTACAGCAGAAGTTCTCTGAGAATCTCTTTTATATCCAAGCAAAATAGGTATTGTAACTGAAATTTCGCTAACCTAACTGATGTTGAATCAGGACATTGTGAATGGGAATCGATTCGGGAAATCATTGGCGAAACCCAGCCCTACTTACAGTTTTTCCTCAATCGCTTTGGCACAATCGTCGAATGACTTTGTCAAACTATATGACTATTTATATGAAAATTAGGTCAGTTTTTCACATGACTATATTCATTTATAATGGCTTTGGCACAAGATGCATTGAGTAAGCCTCGCAGATCAAAATAGTTGCATTCATTTGCTATTGAATCATATTATTCTCAAATGCAACTAGACACATGTTCATTGTGTAAATCCCTACATGCAAAATAGAGCAACCAACAATTACAATAACCGTAACCTGTACAAGTTGTCAGATGGACAGAAGTAGGCTTTCCTCATAATTTAGAGCAACCAAACTCAAACAGGTGACACGTAAGGATATCACAGCAGACTGTTGTAGGGGGGTTGACACAGCCTCTACCCCCCCCCCCCCCCCCCCACTCCCACCCCCCTAAAACAGTCTAAGTTGTACTTTTGAAAATTGTAAGTTTGTTTCAGTAAATGTGCCAAAGCGATGGAGAAAAGCTGTAAGATGCCGTGGTGGTTTTGTATGTTTACATTTGGTATGTCCTTTGGGTGTGATTTTTATATAACTAATACTACTGTTACAGGTTTCTACCACACCCTCACATGTATTTTATATTTCCTCAATGTGATTTGTATTTATGTGTGTAAAACAAATAAACATGAACATAAACTGCTGCACGTTAGGGCTGCTTGATTATATATAATAATCACGATTATTTAACACGATTACTCATTGACTTTTGGAAAGATGTCGCATTTATTGAACTTAAAAAAAACAGTGAAACCATTAAACAAATCAACAGGAAAAACCCCTTAATACTTTCCCCGTTTGAATTCCTCTTAAAATAAATAATCCAGAGTGAGTTAATCAATAGACTCAGTGTGATAAATACAAGGCCATCATCGGTGGTGAGACCTGTGTGCTGACTTTAGCCAAAGCTTGAGGCTGGTGGCTGGTTTTAAACACTGTAAAGCTTCCTGAGTCTCTAATGGAACTCAACTTCTCCACTCCTTGAACCGAAAAAGCAGATTGACCAAAGGTTGTCTTTCTGAAAGTGATAAGAGTGAGAGACTGCAGGCTAAAGTGGCCCAAATCAGATTTTTTTGGGGTCAAGTGACCAGGTCAGACTTCTTCAGAAGTAGTGAGAACACTCAAATCTTGCCCAGATCTGATTTTTTTTAAATCAGATGTAGACCACTTCCATATGTGGTCCTGAATCAGACCCAGGTCTGATTTATTTCGATGCTGCCCCAGTGTGAACAACCAAGGCGGATTTGATGCGACTTTTACGTCAATCTACATCGACATTTGTCACAATGATGCGCCGGCGGGAGCTAGCCCTAGACACAGACAGTAACATTAAAACATGACTAGGCCTACAAAATGGAGAACAGTGATGGAGCAAGTCAATAGAGGGAGAGGGAGGTGTTAGACCTCATTAATGGATGCTCATTAATGTTACGGCTGCCATTACTTCCTCCATAACCTCCCTAACTTTAGTGCAACAGCGTGCTGCGTCTGATGTCATTGGTATTGTTCTTTTGATCATGCGGGCAAACAGTTCACACTGGAATCTGATATAGGACACATTTTAAAAGGTCATGTGAACAGCCAAACAAACAATCAGATCTGAGCAAAAAATTAAGCATTAAGACTTGCGGTGTGAACGTAGCCTAAATGGCAAAGACTGATGCACTTGTTTCTAGAGTGGTTAATCTTTTGGATTTCTACTTGTCTTTTACACACACACTCTAAGTGCATCTTCAGTGCATCTTTAAACATCTTGAAACACTCCCCTCAGGCCACAGATTCAGAGTACTGACGTTCAAGAGCGATAGGAGTAAAACTATCTTCGTTCCTTGTGCAATAACCCAACTTAATTTGCTGATGTAATTTAGAACTTGTTAGAGATTGCTGCTTTAGTATTGTGTAAAATTGTGTTCTGTATTTTGCATGTACAGGAAACATGTTTGTACTTTATGTTTTTGTATTGTTGTCATGTGGGTTTTTTTTTTTTTTTTAATCTTGCACTCCTGACTGCAAATCAAGTTTCCCATCTGGGATAATAACGTGACTGAATTGAGACAATATTTTCTGTTCTGTGTTTACATGTAAAAACAGTGTACAGCTCATAAAGTGTCATGAGACCGAGCTGCAAACAGATCAGGCTCTCTGACATTAACTCTGCTTACAGTGCCAGAATCTCTTCTTTTTCCAAAAGATCTGTTTGCCCCAGCAAATTTACTGTCACACTTCACTGACTTCAAATGGAGCGGTATTCAGTGTGTGTGTGAAGGGGGGGGTGTCACTGTATGGGGGGCTGATGAATAGCAGAAAATGTCACTGGATGCTTCACTCGGTTTTTGTTTTTGTAACATTGGCTCTGAACCTGACGGTGACACTGGGGAACAGTAACTAGGTCCAGAAGCTCGGGGACGTTTCCTGCATTTTGGAGCAGTTTACAGCGGAGACAAATGCAGGTTGTGCAGCAGGTCAGACATCTATATGTGGTTCTGAGTGAGTCAGGCCGGGGCTGAGACAGAGGCCAGGCAAAGGGACAGATGTAGGGAGAGATACAGAACACAGGCACTGGCAAGAGGACTCTCAGGCGTACTTTACATTTCTGATTATACTTCTTATCTCGGATATCTTTTACACCTCTGAAGATATTACAACAGCTTGACATGTCGCTCATCCTGACTGTGCTGGACAAGCTGGCTTACTTTCTGTCTCTGATAGCGTTTTGTGTCAGCGTGTCTTACAGCTGGTTGAAATGAAACTAGATTCTTCCCTTTTCAAATCCACGTGCTCTGATAACAACTGGGTGTTTTTTTTCACTGGATGTTTAACAAATGATCCTGAGGTTTGGGGGGGTTTGAGTTAGGATGCTTTTATTCCAAACCTGTGGACAGCTGCCACCTCTGCGTGAGTTTCTGAATCTTTGTTACCTTAACACATGTATATTCTGCCATCTGTCCTCTACTTATCTAGCTCAGGGTAGACGGACAGGAGATGCAGAATTGTAGATATTTTGACAGCTGGTTTTTGGATGCCTATAATAAGCCATGAAATCTGTGAAATCAGTGTTGAAACTGGGTGATTACTGTCCTTCAGGTGTAACTGAAGACAGTAAGCTCTTTGCCAAAGACCACGATGCTGCAGCGGTGCATCCATGTGCTTGCTATGGTGCTGTGTGTGTCAGCCGGGGAGGACTTCGACTGGACCAAGAATGAGAAGACATCTTTCTACTACGGCACCTTCCCAACTGGTACAAAACACGATTAAACACTAGGGCTGCACGATATGAGGAAAATATGCAATGTGTGATAACGTTGTTGAATATCGCGATAACGATATTACTTTTTGATAAATGAACACATAATAAAGTGCACTCAGTTCTGCCTTTCTGCTGCTTTCAGTATTCTGCTAAAATGCAACAAACTGTTGTTGAATTTAAAACAAATGAAAGAAAAATCATTTTTCTTATATTGAACAAATTGAACATTGGATTGAATATAAAAGGCACCACTAAAAAAGAATAACAGTTACATTTTTAACGTGCAGTTTTCTACTCAGATTTTCTTTAAATTAACACAAAAAAATCTCTGAGTGTCTTTTGGGAAATGTCGCCTTTCGGGATGTGTTTACTGTGGCAGTTGATATCGCGATGTTGACAAAAAAATCAGATATATTGTGCAGCCCTATTTACTCCTAAGTAGTCCACAATCTGCAAAGCCGTAATCTTTTATTCCATCTGCCATTAAGCTGCTGAATGTAGAAGCTCGAATGGAAGTCTACTTGAATGAAACATTATTCTGCAAAAACCTCCTGATAGTTATGTGTTTGAAGTTTGTGGATTGTAATTTGTTATGTGCTATTCACTCTGTATCTGTATCACAGCATGTCCATTTATAGTTCCCTCTGTTTTCCTCCGCAGGTTTCTCCTGGGGAGCTGGCACCTCTGCCTACCAGACCGAAGGAGCTTGGAACATAGACGGAAAAGGAATGAGCATCTGGGATGCATTTGCCCACAAAAAGGGGAAAATTGTCTCAAATGAAACTGGAGACACCTCGTGTGAGGGCTACTACAAATTCAAGGTGACATGCAGAAAACCATAAAGTACATTTCCAGAAAAGACGAGGATGATAGTTTCTGATAAAGTCTTGAAATAATGTTATAAGTTAAATTAAGTTTGAAGTGTTTATGTACGTCATAGTTAAAAAAAAAAAAGGTTAAACTCTTATTAACATTTATTTCAAAAGTAACATTCAGGTTTAAAAAAAGTCATCTTATTACACACAGTCTGACAGTATATTCTCTGACTTTGTTCCAGCGCTTCATTGAAGCCACATGATGTTTAAACTGAGTGACATTCGATTCTTAGTTTTTTATCCAATCCAATCCAACTTTATTTATAAACATTATACATTATACATTATAACCCTTGTGTTGTCCTTCCGGGTCACACTTTTGTCACAAATTTTTCCACGTTTTTGTCTCTTCAACAGGATTTTTTTCAACGTTTTTGTAGCATTTTTCGACATTTTCAACGTTTTTTTTCCACTTCCACCAGTATACACTAACAACAACTTATTACCACTAGTTTTACACTCATTTTTGGAATTTATGGTCAATACACCACATGTAGCCTATATGAAATTATATCTAACTTTTGAGTTAAAAAAGCAGAAAGTATGATATATTTTGACTAATATTTAAGATCAAAGGAACATATGTTGATGGATAATCACAGACTGTCAAAGTGAAGTCTATAAAATTAAATAAAACTCAAAAAAATTCAATAAAAGTTGTAAACTGATCCTTACTTTTACTTGTGACGAGCATTTCATGGAACCTTCCATGTTACTTTTGGGCAATTTGGTTGAAAGAAATCCAAATGTTCTGATATACAAACTTTGAAAAACAACAGAGTTGAGCCAAAATGCTGCGCAGTCAAAAGCCTAGTAATAGATACACAATGTTAAATAAAATGTGTATATATATATATATATATATATATATATATATATATATATATATATATATATATATATATATATATATATATATATATATATATACACACATATACATACATATACACACACACACATATGTAATTACACACACAAAATATAAAATAAAATAAATGGATCCAAACACAGTTGATATAGTCAGAGAGTAACAATGAGAGTAACAGATGAGGCGGTGAGAATGGCTGCAACATTCTATCAAATGGAAATACTGTAGATGTGTTGCATCATTTTAGATACATTTACCCATATTTAAATATCTTTGCAAACTTTGGGATCTCCACATGAATTTAAAAGTTGCAACATTTTGGGAAATACACTTGTTCTCTTACAGAGTTAGGTGAGAAGACTGACACCACTCTCATGTCTGCACGGTAAATCCTAAGCTTCAGTCAGGAAACGTTAAGTTTAGCTTAGCATAGCATAAAGACTGGAAACAGGGGGAAGCAGCTAGCCCGGACCATCCGAAAGTTAAAACAACCTGAATAGCTAAAACAAACAAGTTATAAAGTGTTAATTACTGAGCTTTTGAGGTGATTGTAGGCAGATTTGATCACATTTGCGGAGAGCCAGGCTAGCTGTTTCCCTCTGTTTACAGTCTTTGTGCTAAGCTAAGCTAATCAACTCCAGAGTGGTATCAAAATTGTCACCTAACTCTCGGCAAAAAAGACGATAAAGGGTATTTCTCAAAATGTCAGACTATTTCTTAAAATTAAAAAAAAAAAAGTTTTGTTGGTGTTTGTCTGCAGAACATGCTTTTTAAAATGTTTTCTTCTGATTGTTTTTTAAGGATGACATCACCTTGATGAAGGACATGAAGCTGAATCATTATCGTTTCTCCATCTCCTGGCCGAGGATTTTACCAAGCGGACTGAAAAGTACCCTTTTTTATTTATTAATCATCATATTTATTTCTTAGTTATTTCATTTGCTGGTTATTGAAATCAGTACCGATTGAAGTCATTAACCAGAAAATTAATCAACATTCATTTGAATTTGCTGCTCCCAGCTTGGCTTTTCTCGGTTTCATCAGCGTACATTAAATACTTTTGGGTTTTGGACTGTTGGTCGGCCAAAAACAATCAATTTCAATGTTTCACTTTGGGCTCTAAGAAAGGCATTTTTTCACAATTATTTTGACATTTTAAATGTACAATATGTAATATTTTGGAGGAGAGTTATACTCAGTAAACGTTATATACAACTTTTTTTCTTCCACATGGCATCGCTTTGTCATTGATTACATGCCACTTTGCAACACAGTAATACAAAAGAGACCTTATTTATTGATATTGATTGATTTCAATATCGATCGATCCAACACCAAAGATTCTTTTGTACCTTAAAATAATGTTTCCAAAATCGTTTCAGTGGTTCATCAACTCGTAACAGGGTGAACGGCACTTCTGCATTCGCTTTGCGGTCCTCTATCGGCTATAACCGCACTACGCAAGTTTGCCAGATCGGGTAACGGATCTGTAGTTCAAATGAGACATAAGAATAATGGTAATAACGGTAATGGACAATTCCGCGTCCAACCTGTAAGGGGACTGAAGAGGAAAAGTGCTTTGGTGCATACTATAAAGATGCTAGTTGACAAGTAGCTAATGCTTGGTCTATAACGTTAACTAATTCTTGGCGGGTAACATAAGATTACGACATCGTTCAACACGCTCAGTTATTTTTAGTATGATTTTTTGACCACAGTTAACAACTCTGGGCCACAAATTCATCAGTAACATTAACTGTATAGATAGACGACTAATCTAATGGTAATTTAGCCAGCTAGCACACCCCTGTCTGTCTGCCTCACTCTCCCGGCGCTGCAAGGCTTCAGTCGGGACAGCGTTTAGTCGTCTTTACAGTTAGCTAAATTTACCCGACAAAAGGGGGATAAGGCACCAAAACGACTAATACTAATAGTAATTTAAAGATGTGGTGGCATTGGATCTGGATGGGAAGCATAACTCTGGGAGTTGGAAGGGGTGTGTCGCGATTCTGCCTTCTCACACCGCGACACAGATTCGTGGAGCTGAGTGTTGCGATTTTGGTTTCATATCGCATATCGTTACATCCCTATCTGTCACCTTCCTCTTTCTCTGTGTTGGCGTTCTAACCTCCGGTGGATTTCTGAGGACTATGGTTAACTGCTCCTCAGATCTCTGCAGGGTAAATCCAGACAGCTAGCTAGACTATCTGTCCAATCTGAGTTCTCTGTTGCACGACTAAAACTACTTTTGAACGTACACACGTTCCACCAAAAACACTTCCTTCCCGGGGCTATTTAGCAGAGGCACCGTGGCTCCGTCTGGTGCTTAGCACCGCCCAAGACGATTGTGATTGGTTTAAAGAAATGCCAATAAACCAGAGCACGTTTTTCTCCCATCCCAGAATGCTGTGTGGACTAACCAGACCCTCCTCTACCGGTGACCAAATGTAACGGAGCGCTACCTTCAATAAAACGACATATTTCTCTTAGTACACAACTCAGCTAAATATATAACATAGGTCTGGTCGTTTTTAGACATTTTAATATATACATATCATATCTTTAAAAGACCAAACTATTAATCAATAAAAACAAAATCCACAAAATATTACATTACATGTCATTTAGCTGACGCTTTTATCAAAAGCGACTTAAAATTGCTATATATCAGAGGTCACGCCCCTCTGGAGCAACTAGGGGTCAAGTGTCTTGCTCAAGGACACATTGGCTGATGTATCACAGTGGGAATCAAACCCAGATCTCCCACACCAAAGGCATGTGTCATATCCACTACACCATCACCACCCTAAATAATCAGCAGACACAGCGCTGATTGTAATGATGTTATATTTCATGACAGTGAATATTGATATTAACTCCCATCATTCACTGACAACTCTTGCAGGTGAATACATCAACGAGAAAGGAATCAAATATTACGATGACCTGATTAACATGCTGCTGGACAATAAGATCACACCCATTGTTACTTTGTACCACTGGGATTTACCGCAGGTGAACTCACTAAACCTTTTTGTATTTACGGACTGGAAGCTACAGTGTGGATACTAACACGGTTATACTCCCCAGGTCTTACAGGAGAAGTACGGCGGCTGGCAGAACGCCTCCATGGTGAACTACTTCAATGACTTTGCCAACTTATGCTTTGAAAGATTTGGAAAGAAAGTGAAGTACTGGATCACTTTCAACAATCCATGGGTATGTCTGGTTGAAGGGAAACGGTGCATTCACTGTTATTACGTTTGACTTGGATATCAGAGAGTGTCGTCTTGTGTTTTCAGCAGAGGTGGAAAGAGTATCACGATATTCTACTTAAGTAAAATTACTTTTACTTTGATGAACTTTTACTCAAGTGCAACTAAAAGTATCTGTATAAAAATCTACTCAGTAGCTCATTTAAAATGTATTTAGTACAAGTTACTCAGTTACTTTTTAACAGCGGGGGGAGATATATATTTTTTTAGATTTATACTTTTTAATATCTCATTCATACTTTTTATACTTATTTAATTAAATATGCAGTCTTAAGTGATTAGATAAGGGCACAAAGCCGCTTTTGTTTTGAGTTTGTTGACGGATACAAAACAAAGCTAGAGACCTTTTTTTATTGACTTTCTTTTTTACTCAGTAACGAATGTGATTTAAAATGTAGCAAAGTACAATACTTCAAACAAAACATACTAAAGTAAAAGATTTAAAGACCTCATATTATGCTCATTTTCAGGTTCATAATAGTATTTAGAGGTTGTACCAGAATAGGTTTACATGGTTTAATTTTCAAAAAACACCATATTTTTGTTGTACTGCTCATTGCTGCAGCTCCTCTTTTCTCCCTGTGTGTTGAGCTCTCTGTTTTAGCTACAGAGTGAGACCTCTCACTTCTGTTCCATCTTTGTTGGGAGTCGTACATGCTCAGTAGCTAGGTAAGGACTACTAGCCAGTCAGAAGCAGAGTATGAGGGCGTGCCCTAACAGTAGCTAGGTAAGGACTACTAGCCAGTCAGAAGCAGAGTATGAGGGCGTGCCCTGACAGTACCTAGGTAAGGACTACTAGCCAGTCAGAAGCAGAGTATGAGGGCGTGCCCTGACAGTACCTAGGTAAGGACTACTAGCCAGTCAGAAGCAGAGTATGAGGGTGTGTCCTGACAGTACCTAGGTAAGGACTACTAGCCAGTCAGAAGCAGAGTATGAGGGCGTGCCCTGACAGTACCTAGGTAAGGACTACTAGCCAGTCAGAAGCAGAGTATGAGGGTGTGTCCTGACAGTACCTAGGTAAGGACTACTAGCCAGTCAGAAGCAGAGTATGAGGGCGTGCCCTGACAGTAGCTAGGTAAGGACTACTAGCCAGTCAGAAGCAGAGTATGAGGGCGTGTCCTGACAGTACCTAGGTAAGGACTACTAGCCAGTCAGAAGCAGAGTATGAGGGCGTGCCCTGACAGTACCTAGGTAAGGACTACTAGCCAGTCAGAAGCAGAGTATGAGGGCGAGCCCTGACAGTAGCTAGGTAAGGACTACTAGCCAGTCAGAAGCAGAGTATGAGGGCGTGCCACGCTAGCAGCTAGGCGAGCATTATAACGTGTTCCAAAGTGACCACGTTTGTCTCTGAAGTAAAGGCTGGACTACAATAGAGCTGTTTGGAGCAGTTTGTGAACAGTGTTTTCTGTTGGAGATGGTAAGTCCCCTTGCGGTGGACTTTGGGCTTTTTCACTTTGTAAACCTATTACATGAACAAAAAAGATATATAACACAGTAAAGTAAAGGGAAAAAGCCAAAAAGCATAATATATGAGCACATCAAATAGATTTTAAAAACTACTTTAAAATGTACACAAAAAAACGACTTAATTACAGTAATGTGAGGAAATGTAACTTGTTACTTTCCACCTCTGGTTTTTAGTCCATTGCTGTGGAGGGATATGAAACAGGGGAACATGCACCCGGACTGAAGCTAAAGGGAACCGGAGCTTACAAAGCTGCCCACAACATCATCAAGGTAAAGCCTGTTTTATGGTTCTGCGGAGGCTCCATGCAGAGCTTTCTCCGTAGCCTACGTAAGTGGCCTCATGTGTGGTTGTGGGGAGTGGGTGATAGAGCGAGGGAAAAGTGAGAGAATGACGGCGATTAGCTTCGGAGCGAGTAGCGACTAGAGTCGTAGTGAGAGAAACAAAGTGTCTCCTCTGTTCTTTCTGACCACGTTGGGAACTCTGTAGCAGGAGAAGTTAACCCTCTCCTTGATTTCACGTTGTTTATGGAGAAGGAGAACCAGGAAATGAGTTGGGGGAAATGCAACGCTACCAAGATACGACGTGCGTCGCTGCGATGTGTAGTTACATTTTTTCGAGAGGTGCACATCAGGCTACATCGTAGGGTCCGGCGTAGACGCAGAGGGGTCTGCAGGGGTATGCCGTCTATTCGACGCAGAAGCATAAAACAGACCTAAGACTGCCTGCATGCAACCAAAGCCCGCTCAAACGTGATTGGTCAATACGACTCGGACTACAAACAGAAAGCAGAACACTTATGATTACCAAAATCATGTCCCGTTGCCTACAGATTCTGCATTAATTTCCTTCTTCAAATAATGTCAAATAAACAAAATAAGACATCACGGTGACACTGCCTTCTTGTCTTTGAAAACAGGCACATGCTAAAGTTTGGCACACGTATGACATGCAGTGGCGAAGCAAACAAAAAGGTAAAAAAGAAAAATATAAAAATATATTTTATTTTGGTATTTTTTTGTGATTGAAGTCAAAGATAAATTTCTTCCATGCTGGATGATAAAGTTGTTCTGTGTGTGTGTGTGTGTGTGTGTGTTTGTGTGTGTGTGTGTGTGTTTGTGTGTGTGTGTGTGTGTGTGTGTGTGTGTGTGTCCAGGCCTGGTTGGGATCTCGCTGACAGCAGACTGGGGGGAACCAGTGGACATCACCAACCAGAGGGACATTGAAGCAGCAGAGAGATACATCCAGTTCTACATGGGGTGGTTTGCTACTCCTATCTTCAACGGAGACTACCCCCAGGTTATGAAAGATTACATTGGTACGTCACAGTCAAATGCAACTGTTTATTTTTTGTCCTCACCAGGGGGAGATGCATGGACTGTGTAAGTGAAGCCAAAACATCTGGATCGCCCCCTGGTGGCTGCAGTATAGCTCATAAACCCCGCCCCCTCCACGTTAGCAGATGGGACATGGGCTAAACTAAAAAAATCGAAGTACACTTCAAATACATTTTTCCCAAAAATGGTTCTGTCATTTTAGGTAGTTCTGATCTTGCTGATGTTAGTTCAAGTATTTGTTTTTCTGATAAGGTTTTTATTAGGTATTTGCATGGATGTACTGTATAATAACTGGATACAGCATTCGAGGCGGAGCTCCGTTTATTCCTTGTTGCTCAGTGGCGCATGAAGCCATCATGGAGCTACAAATTACCTGAATGATCGGCACTACTTCCGCACTGTGCGGCCCATAGAGCAGGCACACTTAAGACCTCTTCCGACCCACCCGGCTACTTCCGGTTTAGCACTTTGCTAACTTAAAGGTCCAATGTGTGGGAATTTCTTCTATCTAGCGTTGAGATCATATATCGCAATCAACTCTCTCGTACCACGCAGTTCAAAGTACGTATATCAGCTACGGTAGCCTTCACGCTTCAAAAAGGGCCGGGAAGCGACGATACCCATTAGCAGCATTAGCAGCAGCTGTGAGTTTATCATGTGACAGCGAAAACGTGAAAGGCGGAGCAGTATATCCTGTATGTGCCTTATCGCTAACGTATTTCGAGATGGCGATGAATATGGAGCGTCTACCACAGTTCATGCAAATACAAATGTAAAATTTCAAACCAATAGGAATACTTGGAATTGATGGTGGTGGTAAATATTCATGAAAAAGGACAAGTTTGTGAAAGGGCAACACAGATTTTGATAATGAACAACTAAACACGTTACACACTGGGACTTTAAACGGGGATTAACTGATGACCATGCGGCTCTTCTAGACTTTCTAAATGTTATCGGACCGAATGGATTAAATTCTGATAGTGAAATGAGTCATTTAAAAAATGTATCCACTGATTTACAGACGCATATTTTTGGGCCATAGGTCATCACGTGAAGGCCTGGGAGTTGCAACTCCACTGTTTGGCCGCTATGTTCTTCAAAGCCCGGCGCACTTCCTGGGGGACTGGTTGTTTGATGCTATAAAAATGGGGTGAAACGTAATGATAGAAAGCTGTGATTGACTTGCGATTGGTCAGGAGGGTGTATGGGCGGGACTTCGATACCGCGGCTCCACCACTTGATCACTACTGCGTAGAAAATTACAAGATGCCGGAGCCCGTATATGGGATATTTTGGCTTCATTTTTGTACAGCGGGAGGAAGTGGAGACATCTGTATATACAATCCTCACTAGACAAATGTTATTTGGTTAAAAAAAAGTGTTTGTAAGACCGTTGCAATTTTATATGTCTGCTAGTTTCATTATGAAATGCTTTAAACTTCGACCTTCAGGCAGGAAGAGTGGCCAGCAGGGCCTGGGAGCTTCACGGCTGCCCGTCTTCTCGCCTCAGGAGAAGAGTTACATCAAGGGAACCTGTGACTTCCTGGGCCTCGGCCATTTCACGACTCGCTACGTCACCCTGAAGAATTACCCATCAGGCCTCGGAGACAGCTACTTTGCAGATCGAGACCTTGCTGAGCTGGTTGACCCAAAATGGCCTGATCCAGGCTCTGAATGGCTCTATTCTGTTCCCTGGGGCTTCAGACGCCTGTTGAACTTTGTCAAGGTGTGCAACACAGATCTGAATAAAATTCAGATAGGCAGCTGTATAAGATCCGTTGAATGAAATTGTTCTAGAAGTAAAACTAATGCACAAATTACAATAAAAAGTGATGCACGCTGGGCTCTTTCAGCCATCCAAAGCAAACTGATATAATTATAATTGTGAGCCAAATAAACTAGGGCTGAAACGCTTTTGTAAAATTCTCTTTGATATTTTTTGAAAAACAAGCTCATTTGCTTAAAAGTCAGATGAGAAGATGGATAGCACTTTCATATTTGTATGTGCTATATACTGTATATGCATACAAATGTGAAAACGGTATCCATCTTCTCATCTGACTTTTAAGCAAATGAGCTTGTTTGAATCCATAAAGACTGGAAGCAGGGGTAAACAGCCAGCCTGGCTCTGTCCAAAGTTCAGAAAAGCACATATCAGCGAGCTAAATAATTAAGTTATATAGTGTTTGTTTAATTACAAAGAAATGTAAAAGACAGCCTGTGGTTTTAGATGGAGTTTTACACTGTAATTATTCATTGACAAACTCCCTCCGTCCAGTACTTCTGCGGATATACTGTATATGTTTGAATGTTGGAGAGAGACAGGCTAGCTGTGTACCTCTGCTTCCAGTCTTTATGCTAAGCTAAGCTCACCGCCTACTAGCTCTAGCTCTGTAGTTATGCTGCATTCCAGGCAACCCGTAACTCATGTTTTCACAACCTTCCCGTGAAAGTGCCCTGGAACGGCAGTCAAACCCGTAACTTACTAACCGTGAACTCGTACCAGATGGTTGTATTCCCAGTTACAGTTTTTGACGTCTCACACACATGAACAACAATGGCGACCCCTGTTGATGCTGTACAGACGCCGGTGATTAACGGTGAGAAATAGAAATAAATTCCGCACATTGTAATCAAAACAATACACATACGATTGTGTACTACTACAGGTTAGGTTTATTAAATGACGCCCAAAATATGTCACCGACTAGAAATCGCTAGTATCAGCTAGCGCTAGCTAACGTCAGTGTTAGGTAGCCACTAGCCTAACCTAAACCCTGGAACGCTACCAAGTCGTGAGTCGTGACTTGAAGTCGTAACTTACGGGCTAAAAATTGTGTCTGGAACGCAGCATTAATACACAGACGCTGGTATCCATCTTCTCATCTAACTCTCGGCAAGAAAGCAAAAGATGTTTACAATGTAAAAAATAAACCTATTGAAGAAATGTCCCATAATAGAAGAGATATCTTGTGTGGTTTAAGAAACATGAAATATATTGAATAAGATATGAACATATCAGACTGTATTCCATCCTGAATGTGATATAATGTCTCTCTAATAGACTCAGTATGGAAACCCCATGATATACGTGACAGAAAACGGCGTGTCTGAGAAAATGCTCTGCACCGACCTCTGTGATGACTGGAGAATGCAGTACTTCAAAGACTACATCGATGAAATGCTCAAAGGTGAAGGGAAATCCATTTGCTGGACAGAAAGATTACATCCAAAAAGTTGCCACGTCCCTGAGATAAAACTTAAAACGTCACCATTTTGTTCTTTGTTTGTCTGTTTCCCTGGTTCAACTAACAGCGATTAAAGATGGCGTGAATGTGAAGGGTTACACAGCCTGGTCTCTCCTCGACAACTTTGAGTGGGATGAAGGGTACTCCGAGAGGTTCGGACTCTACTACGTCGACTTCAGGAACAAAAATAAACCACGCTACCCGAAGGCCTCTGTCCAGTTCTATAAACGCATCATCAGCTCCAATGGCTTTCCCAATCAGAGAGAGGTAAACTCTAACAACACACTAAATCAGGGGTCCTGCAGGGTTCAACGAGTCAAATTTAAAGGTCCCATAACATGAAAATGTCACTTTATGAGGTTTTTTAACATTAATATGAGTCCCCCCAGTCTGCCTATGGTCCCCCAGTGGCTAGAAATGGTGATAGGTGTAAACCGAGCCCTGGGTATCCTGCTCTGCCTTTGAGAAAATGAAAGCTCAGATGGGCCGATCTGGAATCTTCCCTTTATGACATCATAAGGGGAAAGGTTACCTCCCCAGTAGTATTAGGGGATCACTAAGGCCTATATAAAAGAGACTTCAGAATCAGACTCAGAAAAAGCTTTATTGCCATGTACGTTTACACACACAAGGAATTTGTCTTGGTGTCGTAAGTGCATGTCACCTTAAAGCAACACGCACAGACACACCGAGTCGCCATATGCGGCGCCAACCCAACAGATGGGCCGATCTGGAATCTTCCCTTTTTGACATCATAAGGGGAAAGGTTACCTCCCCAGTAGTATTAGGGGACCACTAAGGCCTATATAAAAGAGACTTCAGATACAGTATTAGGGGACCACTAAGGTCTATATAAAAGAGACTTCAGATGCAGTATTAGGGGACCACTAAGGTCTATATAAAAGAGACTTCAGATACAGTATTAGGGGACCACTAAGGTCTATATAAAAGAGACTTCAGATACAGTATTAGGGGACCACTAAGGTCTATATAAAAGAGACTTCAGATACAGTATTAGAGGACCACTAAGGTCTATATAAAAGAGACTTCAGATACAGTATTAGGGGACCACTAAGGTCTATATAAAAGAGACTTCAGATACAGTATTAGGGGACCACTAAGGTCTATATAAAAGAGACTTCAGATACAGTATTAGGGGACCACTAAGGCCTATATAAAAGAGACTTCAGATACAGTATTAGGGGACTACTAAGGTCTATATAAAAGCATCCAAAGAGCACCATGTCATGGGACCTGTAAGACTTTTTAAAGGTACTCTAAGTGATGTTGGGTGATGGCACTTCTTGTTGAAGTATTTTCAAACAAAACGAGGCTAGCTCACCCCTCCCTCCTCTTCATCCCGTCTCCTAGCCCTCCCTTCCGTGCTTCTGCGCACTAACCCCCACCACTTTTTCAGTGTGTTCAGGGGACAGGCAGCTAGCGGATAGTGGTGGAGATGTTTGCTGTATGTGACAAAAAATGTTGTAGCCTAAAAAACGTGACATCGCTTAGAGCACCTTTAAGACCTTTTTAAGACCTATACGAATTAAATTTAAGATGTATATCACGACATAAAAGTACAACCAAATGCAGAGTCAAAAGTACTTGCAAAGTAAATAAATGTATTCAAATTGACTAAAAGCGACACAGAGTAATAATAATCTGTAGATACACAGCAAAATTATATTTGGACTATCAAAAGATGGAACTACAACACAATGGAATTAAAGAAAACATTTCAATGAGCATTAGAGGTAGCGTTATATGGACGTAGGAAAATGAAGACCTGGTGAACATTATTTAATTATAATTTAATTATTTTATGACCTAGACAATATACTTTTATAGACTTTTTAAGGCCTAAAGTTGAAATTTTAGACTTTTTTTTTTAGACTTTTTAAGACCCTCTGGAGCAGAACATGATTAACTGTTGAGAGTTTTCGGATCTTTCCAGGTGGAGAGTTGGAAGAGGAAAGCCGTAGAGACTTGCTCCTCCAGTAACCAGCTCCTGGCTGCAGGTTGGTACAATAAAGCATTATAAAGTTTAGGCTGTGATGAAGCTAGGTGGGGCCAAACAAAGAAAAAAATTCTGTCTCAAGCTTGTTATTCCGCTATCTAACAGGGTTTTTCTTTGTTTTGCCCCTCCAGCTAGAAGAAAATCCCAGGGAAATCAGGAACATGCAGGAAAGGCTTGGCCAGTGCATGATGAAGTTTAGGTACAAAAGTTGTTTCTGAGTGACAGCCACAGGATTTTCTTTTACAAAAAAACTACTTCATTTCAGGGGCAAATACTGTGATTTTTACTCCACTACATTTCACTGACAGCTGTAGTTATAAGTCACTTTGCAGACACATTACTCATTGTTTTGGAATTTAAAAAAAAAACTCAGATTAGCTCAACCTGGACCGACGGCAACATTAGAATGCCATTTTGAAGAAATAATGACATTTACAAAGAATCTGAAATAAATCCATAAAATGCATTAATTTCCCCGTTTCTTTTCATGTTTTCCACATCCATAGCAGCCTTTTCCAGTGAGTTGAAGCTGGGACTGTAAATTGAGACATTTGACTTACATTTCCGTGCATGTGTTTCAGATCCACTGATAGGCCACATGGAGATGGTAACAGAGATTGTGGTTCCCACCGTGTGCACGCTCTGCATCCTCCTCAGTGCAGTCTTCCTCATGTTCCTGCTGCGTGGACGCATCTGAAAACACACACGCACACACACACACACACACACACACACACACACACACATGCACATGCACAAGCACACACACACCACACACACACACACACACACACACACACACACACACACACACACACACACATGCACATGCACAAACACACACACACACACACACACGCACACGCACACGCACACGCACACACACACACACGCACACACGTGATTCTGAGAGTGACTTCAAAGCTGTAAAACTTCATCCTGTCCAGAGCATTCTGTTGATTTAACTGTCTGCTGTTCTGTTTTGAATAAACTCTTTTCCAGGTTGTCACAATTGAGTCAAATTAGCTGGTACCTGTCACAATTCTAGAAGAATTAATTCAAGCTTGGTATATTACTATTATTTCATTTTCTTTTTTTTTCTTCTTTTTTTAACAAACTGGTCTTGTGTGGTTTCTGAGTAAGCTACTCAAACTAGCTGCAGAGAGGAGATGGTTTCTTTGTCAACAAGTTTGTAAAATTAAGACATAAGAGTGAAGGGCTGTACTCTCTCTCATACACTTCAATAAATCAATATTTAAGACTTGAATGGTGCTGATTATTATAGAATGAATTGTTCAGCTAAATATTCATGCACAGTGTTTTATCCTTCAAATTAAAAGTCCTTAAACTAGAACTGAATAATGAGGAAAACCAACATACTGAAAATAGCAGTGTTGAGTACACAGTGTGACGATAGCTTTTGTTGCAGTGGCTCGTTTATTTAAAGATAATTTTTTGGGCATTTTAGTATATAGGACATCTGAAGATGTGAAAGGGGAGAGATAGGGGGAATGACATGCAGTAAAGGGCCGTATGTCGGAGTCAAACCTGCAGCTGCTGCGACAAGGACTGAGGCACTGAGCCTCTGTACATGGGGCGCACGCTCTACCAGGTGAGCTGTCCAGGCGCCCCTCAGTGAGTCGTTTATTTAAAGAAACTATTTTTGATGACTGAACCGCACTCACACACTAAATAGACGTCCAAACAATTAAAAGGAACTTTAACCGTGGTCTTATGAAGGGTAATAGTCAGGATTTTAGAAATATTGAGGTCCTGAGATCTCATATCTCATTATATTTGTACCTTAGCATTTTTTTTGCACATGGTATATATTCTTTTACTTGTTGAATATGTTCTGTAAATTTGATCTTCCTATAAAATGGTTTAATGTGGTAGTGTCCTAGTTTGAATGCTAATTTTGCATAAGCCAAAAAACCCTGTAAAAAAATCATCAATCATCAGCACAATGTGTATATAATATTGTATTGTGTATAGATGGGTTTAAACAGTCACCTTCCAAATTATGTTTTTGATCTTTATTTGGTTTAGCTTACAAATATTGTAGACTGCCACTTATTTAGAGGCTTGTTTAAATGGTTAAACTGACGTTGTTCTTCTATTTATTTACACAAATACATATCTATACTCAAATGTATATAAAGGGTATACAAACAATACACAAAGAATACATTCATGATTTCTGACCTATGTCAATAACAAATTGCCAATTTTTGACCTATATAACCTAAATTATTTTAAATCTGAAATAAAAAAAGTAGTGAATCTGCCTTTAATGAAATGCAAGCATATAAGTGTGACGTCCTCCACACAGTCATCATCAATCTTACTAGTTAGTTTAGGCCTTTTATATACATACGGTCTATGGTTTAGACACGCGTCTGCTGGACTTTATTTTGAAAAAAGAAAATCTTCGTACCGGAAGTTGATGTCGCTAGCTTGGCACTACTTGTTGCTTCGCTCATCGGACAGCTGGTAACCGTAACTGGTAAGACACCATTTTAGTGCTATTTGGTTTTGTCATACTTTATAATATATTATAATGGTTGTGACTTGTAGTTTAACTTGACTCTTCACGTTTCACCATTAACTAGCTTAACGTAAGCTAACGTACCCAAAGTATCCATATGCAGCTCGTAACGTTAGTTTAGCAGCGCGGTGTTTAACGTCACTCTTTTCTACTACTACACACGTTACACAGAAATAAAGTTAGGTTCGGGCAACGTTCAGACAACGTTCAGACATAGAGGTGAATGTGTTGTTCACTAGGCTGTTCATCTTCTCCGGGCTCTCTCTCTGTGTGACAACCCTCACCCGGTGAAACACAGAGAACTGACAGTCTAGCTACACTTTGTTTTGGCCATCATTGAGTTTCCCGCCATGTGGGCTGGAGGACCGGAAGCTGCCAAAAATAATAAATAAATAAATGAGTATGCCATTAAATAAAAACCAATAGGCAAAACGATGACCCTATGACAAACTTTTAATGACATTCATTCATTTCCATAATGAAGAAAAAAAAATGCATTAAGAATTGTATAAAGAAAATACTACAGAAATAAATAAGTTTGGGGAATTCAGTAGGGGTTGCCCCCCCCCCCCCCCCCCCCAAACCACTATTTATTTCCCCAAACTTATTTGAGGAAATAATACAGAAATACATTTTTAAAAACCCTGTAGGAAAGTAAAAACATATATCAGTTAATTAATACCTACATTTATTTTTAATATTATTTAAATAAATATTTGGTACATTAAATGGAATAATAATTAATTCATTGTAATTCATTTTTTATTTTGGCAGCTTCCGTCTTCCAAAGTAGTCGACTTATACCTGTATTGCCTTTAAATCTGATTGTGGCTGATAGATTTTTCCCCCTGTCCTTCTGGAGTTACACACCATGGAAAACGGCCGGTTTGACATTCCTGACTACGACAACATAGAGGATGAATCTTTCCCGCCCCTCCCACCGCCTCACTCCCCGGGCCAGGGAGGGCAGGAGGACGGGAACCCTTTTGAAAATGGTGAGAAGCTGCATCAGTCGAGAGAACATTTTCACTTAAGTGATAGTCCACACAGCATTCTGGGATGGGAGAAAAAGGTGCTCTGCTTTATTGGCATTTATTTCTGTAAACCAATCATAATCGTCTTGGGCGGTGCTAAGCGCCGGACGGAGCCACGGTGCCTCTGCTAAATAGCCTCGGGAAGGAACTTGTTTTGGTGGAACGTGTACGTTCAAAGGTAGTTTTAGTCGTGCAACAGAAAACTCAGATTGGACAGATAGTCTAGCTAGCTGTCTGGATTTACCCTGCAGAGATCTGAGGAGCAGTTAACCATAGTCCTCAGAAATCCACCGGAGGTTAGAACGCCAACACAGAGACAGAGGAAGGGGACGGACATCCGGCTGAACTTCCAGCTGAAAAATTCTATAAATGAAGCGTTGTCGATATAGACTACTGCTGACGTAACATTAAACACCTACAGATGGTAATTTATTTGAATAAAACAGATCTTAATTTGCCCTGCGGGAGGTTTTCTGTTGTGTGAGGGTCAACAAAGTGATCGCCTGTCCTGTTGTCACGTGCTGTGGTCAATGCAGGGGACGAAGACGGTGATGTGTCCATGCTGGCGGATGTCCCTGCTGCTAAAAGGAAAGGAGTGAAGAGGCCGCAACCCAAGCTGGACTCTCAGAGGTACCAGTGCTTTGATTTACACCATGGCAGCGGAGGTACATCTATTGTCAGTTGATGTAAGGATGTTTAGTAATCAAAGCATGGGCTTATAATGTAGGGGAAGGCCCGGTGTTGTTTGTTACAAGCTATATCATTTAATTTTGAAGACAATTTTTACACTTACTGCAACAAGTTGAATATTGTGACAATCAGTGAGTTAAATAGAAGTCACAATGAAACACAGCCACAGTCATTTTAGTCTGCGTTGATTACACACAAAACAACCTGTATATAAAGATTCTGAATCCTCCTCCCATCCAACAGTGATGGGAGGAGTGACGGTGACTGTCCTTCCTTTGCTGTACCTGAAGTTGCTGCATTCTGGCTGCTGTCTGTAGATTCCTTCATGAACAACACGTATTCTTCCAGATGTTTGATACCAGATGTTGTAACAGCGGTGATGTTGTGTATTGTTTAGGGTCCTCGCCACCACCAGACTAATCAGCATTGCAGATTGAACATGTAGCTGGACTTGAACGCCCTTCTTTTGACTGAAAGTACTACCAAACACTTTTTCTGCTCACAAGTTCCATTTTCACTTTCTCACAGCCTACTGCATTGAACGCTTAACCTACGTAAACACCTTCCCGTAATCAACGGCGGCGTCATTACGTCGACCAGCGTAGCGCGCGTAGTGCAAGCGTAGGGGTCGGTTCACTGGGAACTAATTCTTAGGTTCGGCAGAAACCCAAAATATTCGTCCGAATCCTGAATTCGGTGCATCCCTGATATAAACATTGGATCAAATGAATGAGTATTTGAACTTTTGTCACATTTTTCTTCAGGCTGAGTTCAGAAAGAGGACTTCCAGCTCTGCGAACACTGTTTGATAATGTCCATTTCAAAGGCAAAGGGCACGAGGTAAGAGCTGACGACTGTGGAGTAATTCATATTAACTGTACCAAATCATATCACACACGGATTTCCATAGGTTTGTGGAAGACTTAGGTGCACATATTTGGGGTTTAGGGGTCCTTCTTTAATAAAATTCACAGTTTTCAATAAAAAAAATTGCATTTTGGACCATTATTACCACCACATCTGTGTCTCAAACCTTGTAAAAGCTAGAGCAGATAATACATTAAAACACTCAAAAAGTAATTCAGGTACATTTCATTCATCTTTGGTAGTGCCCCAAACTGCTTGGGGTGCTGCACCTAAGCCTTATAATGGTAGATAAAGCCCTGTCAGCAACATGTAGCCAGCATGTCATGGCGTTTGTGTGTGTTGTGTCCGACCAGGCTCAGGATTTGCGGCTGCTGATGCACAAGATGGAGAACTGGGCCCACAGGCTGTACCCCAAGCTGCAGTTTGAAGATTTCATTGACAAAGTGGAGAGGCTCGGCAACAAGAAGGAAGTGCAGGTGGGGTGAAGATATTGCTGCTGAGTATTTCAGTGAAAATGTTCTTGTTATTCAGTCCTTCCAGAAAAATGTTTTTTTGTGATTGTTGCGGGCAACGTTTTCTTAAAAAATGCGATGGAATATGCGGGATATTTATGCAATTTTATGCGATGAAACTTGCAAAAGCTGCGGTTCCATTGTGGCTTCATCGCAGGGTCTGCAGCTTTTCGATGATGTTCACGTCGCGTAATTACATCACTTCATAACGTTCCCATGGCAACAGGGGAAAACGGCTGCTCTTGTGTGAAGTAAACGCAACATTTTTCAACTTTCTGCTAAGATATATGTGACTTTTTTGCAACGAAAATGCGGGGATTATGAAATCATGCAATCATGCATATTTTTCACGGAAAACGGCAATTTATGTGGCAAAAGTACAGCGTATTTGAAAAAATGCGCCCCCCCCCCCCCATAAATATGCGGACTTTGGCTGATTATGCATTGAATTATGCGATCGCATAATCATGTTTTTTCTGGAGGGACTGATGTTTTCTACAGTGCAGATTTTGTAATTATTAAAGTAATTTTGCCTTTTTTTTCCCCCTGCGGCAGACCTGTCTCAAACGGATACGGCTGGACATGCCCCTGACACATGAAGACTTTATGGGTGGTAAGGGATAAATAAAACATAATTGATATGCATCGTGTCAAGAACACCTGCCAGATGCTGATAAAATGTACTGTTGGTGCAAAGTGTCACCTGCTGCACCAGTCAAATGTCTAGGATGGTAACATTTGTTTTCCTTGGTTTAAAGGAACACGCCGACTTATTGGGACTTTGTCTTATTCCCCGTATCCCCCAGAGTTAGATAAGTCCATACATACCCTTCTCATCTCCGTGTGTGTTGTAACTCTGTCTGACGCCCCCACCGCTAGCCTAGCCTAGATCCTGGAGGTAACCGGCTCCATCTAGCCTACTGTTCCCAATAAGTGACAAAATAACACCAACATGTTCCTATTTACATGTTGTGATTTGTATAGTCACAGCGTGTACAAATAACAAGATCACATGAGACACAGCCATCTTCTAACTGTATACATACTGGGAACTATATTCTCAGAAGAGAGTAACAACGGTGCTTCTCAGGTGTTGCACTAATTTTTGATGATGTCCTCAAATGTCTTGTTTGTCCACTACTCAAAGATATTCAGTTTACTGTCACAGCTGTAATCAGAGAAGGAAAATGACTCAAACTATGCAACTCTAGTAAGAAAGGTTCAAATTTCCACTCTAAAGCCACAGTTCTGTGAAAATGTGTCTTGGTTTAGGTGAAGAACAAGCAGCCCCTGAAGCGCATGTCTTTGGGGATCCAGATCCGTTTAACGGGGCAAGCTTTAATGACCTGCAAGCTCCGGTCCACTCCACCCCGGCTCCAGCTGCTCCACCCACTCCACCTCCCCCGGCTGCTCCCTCCCCCGCTCCCCCCTCCCTGACCGAGGAGCAGCGTAGACGCATGGAGATGAACAGACAGCGCGCTCTGGAGAAGAGGCTCGCCCGCCAGCAGCAGCAAACAGGTGGGAGGCTCTCCATCTGTTCAGTGATCGACAAATACATCTTTATCAGACATTTGAGACGCAGTCAAAAAAATGCAACCGAGGTACGGCGTTCATTTTAGGACATCCACTTTCATAGAGATTTTTCTGAGACTGACAACTTTTGGTCCAAGGCGGTGTTTTCCGAGACGTAATGCAGTTCTGTCTGAAGATGACAGAAGTTTTTCTGAGACTGAGTGACTTTTAGGTGCCTTTTCATTTGAGTCTGACAGCTGAGTCTGAGATCTCTGAAGGGTGTCCTAAAATGAACACCGTACCGAGGGTTTATTATATTGCCTAGACTCAGGTTTGACTATAAAATAAAGAAACGCAGGCTGTTGATTCCGGATCCAAGACGGCATCCCACGTCTCACTTCATTCAACCACAACACGGTCAACGGGCCTGTCAGTACAGCCCTTTAGCCACCAATAACAACTCTATGGTTTACTGTAACTTCCTCTTAACCTTCAACTGAGAGGCAACACAATACAACACCTTAGAAAAAGAATCAAATGATGTTGTCCTCTATAAATAATGCAGGCAAATAGAGCTGCAACTAACGGTTATTTTCATTGTTGAATAATCTGTTGATTATTTCCTCGATTAATGGATTAGTTGTTTAGTCTCTAAAATGTCAGAAAATGGTGAAAAATGTGGATCAGTGTTTCCCAAAAAGCCCAAGATGACGTCCTCAAATGTCTCGTTTTGTCCACAACTCAAAGATATTCAGTTTACTGTCACCGAGGAGAGAAGACACTAGAACATATTCACATTTAAGCAACTCAAAATAACAAAACTATCAAAATAGTTGGCGATTAATTTAATAGTTGACAACTAAATGATTAATCGTTGCCCTGCTACAGGCAAACCTCAGCCAGTCACTAACAAGATGCATTGAGATAAATCCCAAAAATCTATTGTTGCATCCCCATCAGGCCAGTCGGTGCAGTTTTCAAGAGCATTTCAAGAATGCACTACTAAAATACATCATATTCTTTAAGTGATAGGGCTGGGTATCGTTCAAAATAATGTCGATACCGTGAATTCGATACCAGTTCCTTTTTTTCAACGCCAATTCCAATAAAATAAAACCGATAAAATCCATTTTAACAAGAAGGAATTATTTTATGACGCACACTGTAGTCCAGACTGGAAAAACACCACACACACACACACACACACACACACACACACACACACACACACACACACACACACACACACACACACACACACACACACACACACACACACACACACACACACACACACGAGTCCATCTCCGTGTAACGTTAGACAGCCAATCACAAGCATTACTAGATCTCGGTAGAAGCAAGCTTCATGCTTATTGGCTCCCTGACTCTGTTGGGATTTACTCCTTTAGGTATTGAAATTTGGAATTGAATGACAAGGCGTTTTCCGATATTCTAAGGAGGCAATTCGGTCGGTGCCTAAAAGTATCAAAGTTCCATACCCAGCCCTACTCTGTGATCTCTAGAATAAAAGTAGTTAAATGGAACAGATGTTAGTCTGCGTTCTCTAAAACTGAAGAACATTTAACTTCGGATTCTTGACGTCTTTGTGCCACCCTCCAGATCCTTCAGACTCCCAGACTGCTGACTCGTCCACGTCAGCAGACGAACGCACATCTGTCTCCCCTGCAAACGCCCTCAACAATTCTAAAGATCAGGATGGAGAGGTGGAGGATTTCGACATGGAGCCAGCCAGCAGCAGCACACAACAAGAAGAAGAAGAAGAAGAAGAAGCCATCCAGCTTCCCCACACAGACTCTGAGCCTCCTGCTGAATCCGCTCCGTGTGAGAAAGAGGAAGAAACCATCCTCAGCCAGGTCCATCAACCCAGCAACGAGTGTGAGGAGTGAGATTAGTGCTCAAGTACGTTTTAGGAACGAATCAAACCCGTGCATAAATTATCTTCTTGAAGTCTATAAAGAGCAACTTGGTTCAAATTCAGAATGCCTGTTCCCATCTAAAACAAGCTGCTGCAATGTAAGTTATGTAAATTGAAGTTCCCTTGACTTTACATCCACTAAAAGTTCTGGTTGACTTTTTTGTTGAAGACTAAGATCCTTTTTGTTTAACATAAAACTTGAAATTGTTATCGCCAAACCCACCAGACTCCGTTTGATTAAAGAGTAATTTTATCGTCGTAAAAACACACTTCATTCTAAGTCGAAAGAAACAAAATAAAACTATCAAAAGTCGTCTCGGTTCATCTTTCCACTGTTCCAACAATCACCACTCTGGTTTGGTTGAAGTAAACCCTTATTTGGAGATATGCTGGCTCTATACACGCTAAAAGTAGTGATTATTTATATGAAGTCTGGTGGGTTGGCAATAGAAGTTGTCATGCCAGCAGCAAAAAATGAATCAGAAGTTTTCAGATTTGACCATTTATTGGCGGGATTTTGTTTGGTTTCACAAATGTCAGTTATTCCTGAACTGTACTACGTGTTACCTTTTAAATGATCTTATGACCCTTAATGTCAGTAACATGCCTGCAGTTAGGAGTGCCCTATTGTTCATGTAGTAACTTATCAGTGCAATGTGAAACTGACCTGAGCTGTGCTCATCAAAGTTTATCATTGATGAATCTGGGGGCGAAGTTGGTACCAGTTTTTTTTTTTTTTTAAATACCTTACAATAAACATTTTTGAAAATTGAACCTGTTTAGTATCAAGACATGTCTGTGATCTCATCTACAGCATCAGATATACAATCGCCATAAACTCACAATGTGCATGGGTCAAAATAAAGTCTGGTCTAGGTATTTTAATTCCTAGGAAAGTTTTTAGCAGTGTAGAAAAACCATCTGCACAGGAAGAAAAATACATTAAAAATATTCTTTGTATCCATAAAGGTACACTGTGTAGGAATTTCTCCCATCTAGCGTTGAAATTGTATTTTGCATTCAAACGAATAGTGCTCTCCAGCGCCTCGCTTTTTCAAATGCGTGTTGCAACTACAGTAGCTGTTATGTGTCAAGTTGCCTTTTTAATTCCCTTTTTCAGCGACGAGGATTCCTTCTCCTGTGGCTCTGCATAAGTATGATCCTCCATTATGAACTAAAGTGCAGCGCAGGCTTTCAAATTTGCCAGGGCAGTGACAAGCGCCTCTCACTGATCTCCTTCTCCGTTTCAGCTGGTTTCAGTCACGTGACGCTGGCTCTGAACGAGAACGCGTTGTGGATTAGCTAGACAGGTAGGCTAGCGCTTTATGTCCCTCTCAGCCATTATAATTTTTCAAAATGGAACGACATGGAAGCCTCCTTGGACATGCCCATCCAATGTAAATACAGATAAGAAATTCTTCGCTTACGAGGATAAGTCAGATCATTGGCAGAGGTCATTTTACACCAATGAGGACATGTTTATGAATGAAGACATTGATTTTAGCTAATACAATACTTCAAACACTACACAGTGTACCTTTTAATATATAACTTCAGATCAAAGTTCAGCTCTGATGAGCTTCTGTTTCTAACTATTCAGGAAATAAGTGTCTCATCATTCCTCGTTTGGACCAGATGTGAGTGATTCAATATCTGAAGTATTGAGTTTCTCAGTTTGTTTGTTTTTTCAAGCAGGTAAAATAACTAAAGTAACTTAATACTAATAAATATATATATATATATATATATATATATATATATGACATCAAAGGCTTCAACGTACACAAGTTCAGTTTTCATCCATACAGGTTTAATTTACAAACCACAAACACTCAACCATCTTACAAAAATAGATTCTGTGGTGATTAATAATTAATACAAAGAAGCATAACCTGCAGTAATAAAACTAACAATTACATTACAAGTCAATAAACCTGAGTGACTAGCACAGATGTTAGGATTAAGAACATAGTGGGTTTACACTGAAAACAGAAAATTACTTCTAAGTTCACTAAAAGAAGATTCATGAGCATGTTGTTGAACATTAGTCTGTCAATTCAGTAAAAATCTAAAAATGCAATTCAGTAAAAAATTTAAAAACTAATTGCGTGCGGTGCCCCGAGCCATTTTTTGAGACCCTGGCTTTTATTTGAGGAAATACGGTAACTCATCTTTGGACCAATGATTCAATATCTGAAGTATTGAGTTTCTCAGTTTTGAGAAACTGGACTGAAAATGGACTAAAAATGTCCAGAGTCAGCATATTTCTCCTCATTTAATATCATCAAAGAACATGTTTACACTTTGCATTATCTATTATTTTTCCTTGAGATGATAAAAAAAGATAATAAATAACTACAAATCTGCCGTCATGATTCAAAACGATGCTTAAGAAATGTAACGGTTAAACTGTGAAAGAGAGAGCTTTAGGCTGTTCTGATAGTTGTAGATTATTTTTTTATGGAAATATCAATTCATATTTAAAAACCCAGCAGGTTCTTCAGTGTCCAGCAGAGTGCATGTTGCAGCGGGAGCGTGCCTATATTTCTAAGATTTTTTTTTCACTGGAAATTAGGCCCTATGTTCCCACAGCCGTATATTCCCACATTTCTAAGAATTGTTTTCAAAATTAGGCCCTATGTTCCCACATTTCTAAGATTTTTTTTTTCTTCAAAATTAGGCCCTATGTTCCCACATTTCCTTTTTCATAAATTTGTATCAGATTTGATCCCCCTTTCTCCCAATTTGGTAGCTAATTACACCCAACCTATTATCCAATAGCAATGGACTACAGATGTAATGTAACCCTAACCATAACATAGGGCCTAATTTGAAAAAAAAATCCTATAAATGTGGGAACATAGGGCTGTGGGAACACTGGGCTGTGGGAACATAGGGCTGTGGGAACACTGGGCTGTGGGAACACTGGACTGTGGGAACACTGGGCTGTGGGAACACTGGGCTGTGGGAACATAGGGCTGTGGGAACACTGGGCTGTGGGAACACTGGGCTGTGGGAACATAGGGCTGTGGGAACACTGGGCTGTGGGAACACTGGGCTGTGGGAACACTGGGCTGTGGGACCATAGGGCTGTGGGAACATAGGGCTGACCCCGTTGCAGCCGTTCTATGCTGTTGTTGCACAGACGTGTGCGGCCATGTCAAGGTCCAGCAGAGCCAGCTCTCTGATCTCCTCAAGGAGAGAGTACAGATTGGGAGTTTTGCTCTGGCTGAACTCTCTCTCCTCTCTGGAGAGTTTGGGCCGCCGGGCCGCCTTCTCCTGAGCCTGCTGGGACGCCTCCTCGGCCAGGCGCACCACCTCCTGGACCAGCTGGCAGCGGCCCTGCGAGGGGGGCTGCTGGGGCTCGGCGCTGCGGTGGGGCTTGTTGCTGATGACCTCTAGGTTTAGACTGTCTGCGTGGCAAGATGTCGAGCGCACAGAAATACGAATCTGTGGAGAGAAGAGGAGTCAAATATGTCTCAATATGTCCTCGGTATTATCAGTGAAATAAATAAAACACATTACAAGGGTAACTTTTTTTTCTTCAACCTGGACCATATTTCGTATGTTTTTGTGTCCAAGTGACAGTGAAATTCGTCCAGTATTAAGTAAAACACATTAAGCAAGCAAAACAAGCTACCATGTCATGTTAATGGACTATTGCACACCTTCACTTAATGTCCACTAACGTCTGTTTTTGCCGCTGACAGGCTCAGATTATTTTTCTAAGCGTCTGATAACATTATTAAAAGGATCCCTACAGAGATGGACTTTTTGTTAACATAGTGAAATCCTTTTTGTTTAATGAAAAAGCCCCGAAATTGCTCTCGCCATACCCACCAGACCCCATTTAAATAAACAGTAATTTTATCATCATAAAACACAATCCACTGAAAGTCGACAGAGACAAAATACAGCTCTGATAAGCTGTCTTGGTTTGTCTTTCCACTGTTCCAACTATCACCACTCTGGTTTGGTTGAAATAACCCCTTAATTCACCCATTTACATGTGGAAATATGCTGGCTCTATACACGCTAAAAGTCCTGATTACTTAAATGGAGTCTGGTGATTTTGGCGATGGTGACTTGGACTGACATCGTCATACTCAGATTCTAGTCAGAATGTGAACTTCCCGACCTTGAATGTTGTGGGCGGGGCTAAGTTCGGCTGGCATCCAGGCTACACTTAGACACCAATGCGTGGGATAATAGAGTCCAGGTTGAAAAACACAGAAATGACCTTTCAAACAGCTGAATTTTGTAAACAAAACAATATTATCATATCCTCCCAATATGATTCCACTAATCACTAGTCAATGATATTACATTACTGTCCTGTCCTAAAAATAACGAACGTGTTGTCTGTTGTGCGACTCACAGTGATGTGGTCAAACAGTGTGAAGGTAGAGGTGCCGCAGCTGGAGGTGGTGGTGATGTGGTCGGCGTGTCGCCGCACCGAGCCGCTCTGCCACTCGCAGCTGCCGTCCCGCCCCGCAGCCACCACCTGGCCCTCTCGGTTCCTCAGGTACACCGGCCCTCTCACACCGTACCTGGAAACAGCACAGGTGTAGTCAGGGCCGGAAGATTTCATTACAGGGTCTACGAGTCATGTTTTATTGGGCGCGAGACCTCTGATAGAAACCAGTACTAGAAGAGATTCAGTCATAAACTAGATTAGTCCTTAACCCTCGTGTTCCCGTCGACCAACAAGCAACTTTTCGTTTATCTGGGTCAAAATTTTAAATTTAAACTTTTTGGTCAACGTTTTGTTCGTCTTTTTATACACTTTTGTCGCTCTTGGCACTTTTTTTTGGCACTTTTTCCAATGTTTTTGACAATTTTTTCCAACGTTCTTTTATAAATTTTTTTTTCAAATGCTATAAAATTGAATCCAAAACCCAAATTCAATGAAAGTAGTGATCTGATAATTTACTTTACTAGTTGTAAGGAACCATCCACGTTGGGTTTTTTTTTTAACAATTTGGTTGAAAGAAACCCAAATTTGTGACAAAGAAACTTTTTGAAAATGGGTCAGATTTGACCCGAGGACAACAGGAGGGTTAACCCTCTTCATGTCCTCGGGGCAAATCGGACCTATTTTCAAAAAGTTTCTATATCAGAACATTTTGGTTTTCCTCCAACCAAATTGCCAAAATATAATAACGTGGATGGTTCCTTACAACCATACACAAGTAAAAGAAATGATCAGTTCACTACTCTCATTGAATGTGGGTGTTTTATTCAATTTTATAACATTCGAAGAAAAAGATAAAAGAATGTTTTCGGGTTAATTCGGGAAAAAATCTTCAGAAAATGCTTTAAAAAAAAAAGGGCAGAAGAAAGTGACAGAAAAAGCAACAAAAGTGTTGAAAAATACTGCCAAAACGCTGTAAAAAAATTATTTGGACCTAGAAAAAAAAAAAAAAGACGCATGGTCGACGGGAAGACAACACAAGGGTTAAAAGATGAAAGTTCAGTCAGTAGTTTCTTACTCTGAGACGAACACCAACACGCCGTTGTCCCGGATGGCGTAGATGACGGCGTCCGCCACACAGCGCGGGTCTGACTGAGGGTCTCGTTCTTTGAAGTAGAGACACTGAAACAGCTCTGTGGACAACTTCTGGGCCCGCTGGGACGCCTGCAAGCGCCACACAGAGGTCACAAGACTTTATCTGACATAGTAACTAAGAAGTGAATCACAGAATCACCAAACAGCACTGACCCAGTTCTTGTTGTTGATATGATGAGCCAATTCTTCCAGTTCTTTGTTACTGGCTAAGTTTCTCCCAGGGTCTGCCCGCGTGTCCATGCTGATGGCGGCAGTGAGAAGGCGGTGCACCACGATGTCAGCGTAGCGCCGGATGGGCGAGGTGAAGTGTGTGTAGCGGTCCAGAGCCAGACCTAGAGAAGATGGACATCAGCACAGGTCGCCACATTTTAATCTTCTTTTTAAATAGTCAGTGGTCTCTTTTAAAGTCCCTTTTTAAATACCTCATATTATGCTTTTTGGCTTTTCCCCTTTCCTTTATTGTGTTATATATCTTTTTTGTGCACGTTATAGGTTTACAAAGTGAAAAAGCCCCAAGTCCCCCCCAAAGGGACTTACCATCTCCAACAGAAAACACTGTTCACAAACTGCTCCAAACAGCTCTATTGTAGTCCAGCCTTTACTTCAGAGACAAACGTGGTCACTTTGGAACACACGTTATAATGCTCGCCTAGGTACTGTCAGGGCTCGCCCTCATACTCTGCTTCTGACTGGCTAGTAGTCCTTACCTAGGTACTGTCAGGGCACGCCCTCATACTCTGCTTCTGACTGGCTAGTAGTCCTTACCTAGGTACTGTCAGGGCACGCCCTCATACTCTGCTTCTGACTGGCTAGTAGACCTTACCTAGGTACTGTCAGGGCACGCCCTCATACTCTGCTTCTGACTGGCTAGTAGTCCTTACCTAGGTACTGTCAGGGCACGCCCTCATACTCTGCTTCTGACTGGCTAGTAGTCCTTACCTAGGTACTGTCAGGGCCCTCATACTCTGCTTCTGACTGGCTAGTAGTCCTTACCTAGGTACTGTCAGGGAACGCCCTCATACTCTGCTTCTGACTGGCTAGTAGTCCTTACCTAGGTACTGTCAGGACACGCCCTCATACTCTGCTTCTGACTGGCTAGTAGTCCTTACCTAGGTACTGTCAGGGCTCGCCCTCATACTCTGCTTCTGACTGGCTAGTAGTCCTTACCTAGCTACTGAGCATGTGCGACTCCCAACAAAGATGGAACAGAAGTGAGAGGTCTCACTCTGTAGCTAAAACAGAGAGCTCAACACACAGGGTGAAAAGAGGAGCTGCAGCAATGTGCAGTACAACACAAATATGTGTTTTTTGAAAATTAAACCACATAAACCTATTCTGATATAACCTCTAAATACAATTATGAACCTGAACATGAGCAGAATATGAGCACTTTAAGACTTTCAGCAGAGAACCTTTCCTGATTTTATTTGAGCTTGAACCTCCTTGGAACTGTCTTTTATTTCTTTTTAAAAAGTTTTTACTATTCTTACCTTCACTGTACAGGTTTTTATACACCTAATTAGGGCTGGGTACCGCACTTTGATACTTTTTTGGCACAGAGCAAATTGCCTCCTTCGTATCTTATCGGAAAAATGCCTCGTTATTCAATACCAAATTTCCCTAAGGAGTAAAGCTCATCAGCGTCAATGAGCCGGTAAGCATGCAGCATGCTTCTACCAAGATCTATTGATTGACTTTTGATTGGCTGTCTAACATTACACGTCACAGAGGAATGCAGGAAAAACTTTACGTTACGCACAGACGGGGCTCAGATGTGTGTATTTTGACAGGCGGGACTACAGTGTGCATCACGTACGAAGGTGTAAAGGAGCTGAATAAAAAGAAAAGATTGGTACCGTAGAATTGGGATCAGAAAAAAAAATCGTTCACGAACGGGTATCGAAGTCATGGTATTGAAAATCTTTTACGATACCCAGCCCCACATCTAATAGTCTTTATTTGTTTTTGTTTTAAAACCTGATATTTTTATGACTGCTCTGTTTTGTGAAGCACTTAGTAACACGGATTTTGAAAAGTGCTCTATATAAAAAGTTTATTATTACATTTCTGCATTCAATCATAGAAATTAGATACATTGATATGCTTCTATTTGCATTAAAAAAAATCGGAGAAAACCCCATAAAGACACATGCAAATGCAGTTCCACTAAATGATAGAATAAAAGCTGAGGATATTGGGAAGGTTTTGTACCGTAATGGTAGTACTGGTCTTGGGACTGAAGCCCAGTGGAGAAGTACAGAGCCTGTGACATGGCTGTAGTGGCCATTATTCTCAGCAGCCTGTTCACCAGCGGGTCCTGTGGGTCCAGAGCTCGGTCCAGAGATTCAGCTAAAGCCTTGTTGGTGCTGGAGGAACAGAACTACCCGTTAGAATAAGATCGTTTCACAGATATGTGTACTGAGAGCTGCTGTTGTCATGGACGTGAGGAAAAAAGGTGCGATAGATTAACAAATCATCTCAGTTGTGTGTGATTGTTGTGTGACTGAGTGCGACACAGTTTAATATACTGACTAGCTCTGCCTCTAAGCTGTGTTTAGCTGTACATTTTCAGTGGTAGAAATCATACGTGGACGTAGCATCCGTGACGTCACCCGTTTGTTAATGGACTGCCGTTTATGACGATTTTTGACAAAAGGGCAGAGCTGGGGAGGATGACGCGGCCGGGCTAAGCCAGTGTTGTTTATGGTTGCAATGGTGTTGTGCTAAGCTAAACGCTAAAGGGGGAAAGTTGCAGATTTTCAACCCTTCTGAACCAAGTCATCCAGTGGAGTTTTACCGGTGGTAAACTCGGTCTCCGAGTACTGCCGTCTTTCATCTGCATGTACAGCAGAACAGAAAATCTGCAAACTTTCCCTTAAGTTACCGGATAGCGGTTGCTAGCTAGCTAAAAACAAGTTCAGGTTGATTATAATGTCCACAGTGTTAGCATGGTTAGCATCGCTAAGCCTCTGTCCTGATTGACAGGATCCCCTGCTTTATGGTCCATTTTCGAATAAATGGGACCATAATCTATAAAATGAACATTATGATGTGTCAAAGAAGACTTCAAACTAGCGTCTGAGTCCATAATCTCATTATGAAAATGTTTACTGAGGTAGTAATAAGTCAAGTGAGAAGTAGGCTCATTTTCTAATAGACTTCTATAGAAGCAGACTTCTTTTTGGAGCCAGTGGAGTCGCCCCCTGCTGGAAGTTAGAGAGAACGCAGCTTTAAGGAGCTTCAGCATTGGCTTCACTTTTCAGACCCTGAAGCTCTGTCCATTATTTTTACAGACTGTGGTAGAGAGCAGAGTTTTGTTTTGAATGAGTTAAAACACACAGCGTCCACACAGGACACTCATTAAATCACCTGGTATCGATGGTGAATCCCCTGGCGGCGGCGCTGTCCACCAGCTGACTGAAGAACTCCTGCCGTGGCGGCGGGTGGCGCCTCAGCAGGGCCTGATGGGGGAAGGCCTCCTGGATCTTGCGCGCCACCCAGTGGTTGGCGTAAATCATGCACTCGGCCACCGTCTCGTGGACCTCCAGGGGCAGACGAGGGACCAGGGCTGTGATGTTCCTCTCCTCATCCAGCTGGGCACGCACCTGAGGACAGTCGGTCAAACAGCTTTTTTTAGGAAAACAGGTTTTGAAAATACTACTCCAGTAGGTTAAATAAATAATGGTGATTTTGTACAACCTATAGAATACGACCTAAGTAGTCAGCACTGTCAACATTAGTTTAGGCACTAAAACTTCCTGCCATTTTGTCTCTCCTGCTCTGTCGGCCTGTGTTCTTTGTGCTCTGCCTGTGTGTCCGTTTCACTATTGTATAGTTAGGGAAATAGTAGGTTGCTTGTTAATGTCCCAGCAATGTTGTTTTTGTGCATGTCCACCAAAATGTATCTCTATGCTATTGTGCCTTGTTGTTATCTGGTCTGACAGTTCAGCTGTGTGTGTACACTTGTGTTGATCTTACCCAACTATTCTTGTTTTTATGTTGTTGTCTTTTAGCATTAGTATAATCAACTTTCATTGTATAGGGCCAAATCTGTATGTATTATTGATAGCATAATTGTTTTATCTCATTTTAAGGTGACTGTGACCGTGGATGTAAAATAGCCTCCAGGCTAATTTTGGCACATTTTACTTTTATGTAATATTAGTGTGCATTGTCCCTGATAAATAAACCTGAAATAAATAAAATAAAAATAAATGCGGAAACAGTTCCACGGTGGAGTGCTCTCTATTCACACAGACTTTATTACAGCATTCCCACTGAAATTACTTTCTGATCTTGTGTGAGATTTTCCGTCTGCTGCCTGGATGCTTAACTTAGCGCCACTATATTGGTACCATATGTCATCAAACCAAAGGCACATACCGTCTGGGAGTTAAAGGAACTCTTTGCATATAATGACTGATGCCTTCTGGCCTTGATGTGCAACTCCAAGAGAAAGTTGGTTTGTCTTCCTTATTCAACCATAGAATGGAAAACTGGACCGTTTTTCTTTATAAAGCCATATTACACAAACTGCCTATTTATTTATGTTCTCTACTGAAGCCTAACACTATCCGTAGATAGCAGAGAGAGGAAAGAGCTTGTTTCAACAGGAGTTCTGTCCCCAATCTGCCTCGCTGACACTGTTGTGAGCTGGGATGATGAATGCATTCATAGAGATGTTGTGTATATCTATCTATGTTACTATGTGTAATGATTTCGGAAACTAACAATAAATCTAAATCTAATTTATATGTGAAGAAGAAAAGACTGGAGTGCTCAGAAGTTTAGAACAAATCATGAATGTGCTCTTTGGAAAGGGAACACAACTTCAAAAAAAAGAGAAGCAAGGTCCTAGGCACTCTGTGTGAAAAAATTAAAAAGCCTTTTTTTAAATAATAACACCCTGAAGAACGCCACTTTGTGCCGATACGCGTGGGTTGATGCCTAGTTCTATTTTGAATGCAAGATTTTGATATGAAATAGCCATTTAAATAAAGGCCTTTCATTTTTTTCATTAGAAAAGTGCCGTGGACCTTTTGTGGTTTTATTTTCATAATGTGCAGCTGCTAGGAATTATCACAGTGGAAAACCGTTACAGTTCCACATCTTTAACAAGTGCTCCTTTTTGTTATTATTATTTTTTATTTAAGATTATTATTTTTGGGCTTTTCCGCCTTCAATGGACAGGACAGCTAGGGGAGAGAGAGAGAGAGAGAGAGAGAGAGAGAGAGAACATTCAGGAAATCGTCACAGGTCGGACTCGAACCTCTGCGTCGAGGCATAAACCACTATGTATATGTGCGCCAGCTCTACCCACTAACCCAACCCGGCCACACAACAAGTGCTCCTTTTAGAAAAAAAAGAAGCCAATCATACCTCCACCCCTTCCAGCTCCAGCGCGCCTCCCCTGTCCCTCTGTGCCCGGAGGTGTCTGGCGACATGTGTCAGCATCTCTAGAGCCTGAGTTAGCTCAGCTAGCTTAGCGTCCTTCTCCTCGGACCCGAGCCCGGCCAGCTCCGGTACCTCAGACTGCTCTGCGTTGAGGAGCGCCTGGGCCAGCTCATAGTGCAGCTGGTAGGAGGAGCGGATGAGCGTGCGGCCGTACCACACGTTTCTGACCTCGAGGGTTTGTGCATCGAGCTCCCACATGACGCTCATCGCATACCTGGATACGAGAGTGGACATGCATGCATATAAATGTAGCATGTATTTTTTCATTTTTTTTGCATGAAAAATGTGAAGAACGACATGCATAAATTTAATTCCTCATATTTCAAATCCTTCACAAAAGGAGAAAACAGACAAGACGTAGAACCCCCCCCCCCCAAGAAACAGATAAAACAACACAATAAATGCACTCAGATAACACTGTTACTGTCATAGTCCCTAGTCTCGCTTTGCCAGACCTTCCTCTGCAGCGCTGCGGAGGAGGGTCTGGCTAGTCCACACAGCATTCTGGGATGGGAGAAAAACGTGCTCTGGTTTATTGGCATTTCTTTAAACCAATCACAGTCATCATGGGCGGTGCTAGGCGCCGCACGGAGCCCTGGTGCCTCTGCAAAATAGCCTCAGGAAGGAACTTGTTTTGGTGGAACGTGTGTACGTTCAAAAAGTAGTTTTAGTCGTGCAACAGAAAACTCAGATTGGACAGATAGTCTAGCTAGCTGTCTGGATTTACCCTGCAGAGATCTGAGGAGCAGTTAACCATAGTCCGCAGAAATCCACCGGAGGTTAGAATTACAACACAAAGAAAGCGGAAGGTGACGGAAATCCGGCCGTAAAGAGTGACACCTGGCGGAATTTCTGGCAGCAACGGAGCAATCCCGGAAGTGGAACGTCGTGGATATAGACTACATAATGCCTAACATTAAAGGTGCAGTAGGTAAGACTAATAAAACTAACTTTCTGTCATATTTGCTGAAACTGACCCTATGTTCCAGTAGAACTACATGAAGCAGGTCATTTAAAAAAAATCTGGCTCCTCTGGCTCCACCTACAGCCTGTAGTGCGATTTGCAAAAATCCACCGCTCCATGTTCAGATGCACCAATCAAGGCCAGGGTGGGGTGTCTAACTACATGTCAATCACTGCTAATGCACACGCATAATTCTCCCTTGTGGGGGGAGGGGCTTAGGAGACCGTTTTGGGCTTTAGCGGAAAGGGGGGAGGGACTGAGAAGTTGTTGATGTTCAAATTTTTTGGCTAAGTCCTGGATCTTCACAATCCTACCTACAGCACCTTTAATGTAGAAATGTAAAAGTCAAATTGTCTATGAGATATTCAAAAAGTCTGAGGTTCTGTCTTTACTCTTAATTATATTATAATAAATGCTTTCCAGAACAAAGTAGCCTGAGAGTTGATTCCACCAGTGGACTATTGCTGGGGGTTTGGATGCCTTTCAGTTTAAAGCTATGCAGTTGCTTTGCTGCCATCAAAGCAAAATCTATGTAGCTACTTTCATATCCATTCCACTTGTCAGACATATTAATTCCTAAAAGACATATACGGGGTGAAAGGGGAACCGATACATGTAAACACTAAGATATCAGCTTGGTAACACATTTCCAGAATAACGAAAGTTGTTCACATGTCCAAAACTAAAAAGTACCTTATTATTTCTTACACGCCAACAGAGAAATGACCTCTCACCGATCATTTTATTTAGTTTCTCTCAGATAGCATGTTTTAATGTGTTCCCCAATGCACGCTTATTAACTAAATACCTTCCGAAACAAAATGTAGAGACGTGGCGTTCACTGACCTGTCGACTCCTCCGAGCAGAGAGCAGAGGTCTGCACTGAGAACAGCTGGCAGCATGTCGTACCTGCGGTCTGCCAGGTAGTACGTCGTAGCCCTTAGAAAAGACACAGAAGAAGAATAAAGTCAAGGGAACGGCATTTGTATCATCTTTCCAACCAGTAGCCACAGTTTAAAAAGAGGCATTATGTAAAAAAACTGTCCTCGTGTGTAGCTAAGGTCGCGTGGTTTTTCTACCTCCTCTGTATCGTTTTCATTACGGTCTTTATTACCAAAGCTGGGACCAATAACTATTGATAATGCCTTCTCATGCTTTAATAAATGTCCTTTCTTACACTGCAGAGAGATGTTTAAAACCACACACAAAAAAACTATAAAATGTAAAGAAGTAAACTTTATTTCTCTAGCTTCATGGGTGTGAATAAAACACCATATTATAAAACTACAAAGGCCAAACAGAGAAATAAAACAAAATCAAAACAACAACATAAAGAGACACTCGCAGGTGAAAAGGACTGGAGTACACTGATTGATTTGCTGCCCTGAATAGCGCAAAAAGTTCTTTTGTCCATTATTTGTTTTTCAAATTCATTCATCTTTACTCTGATGAAGACGCAGTAGTGCTGTAATGTTAAAATTATGCAAGACTTCAAATGAATCAATGTGCTCCAGTCCCTTTTCCCCCTTTGTAGTGTCCTTGTTCTGAGAAACGCCTGTAAGTCACTGTTTGTCACTGTTGCTTTTCATCTGTGTGTGTTGTTATGTATTTTGCAGCAGACATTAAGGCAGCAACTTTCTGGCCTCTTTGTACTTCTGAAAGTTGCCTTAAAAACATCTTCCATATTACACCTACACTATAATCCAACTGGGTCCCTAAATACACTGTAGAAAATAAAGTGAGGCCAAACTATCCCGGATACAGGCGCTGCCATCTTTTAATTTTGGAGCCAGAGTCTGCGCAGTAGTGATCAGGCAATGGAGCCGCGGTATCAAAGTCCCGCCCATACCTCCGCTCGACCAATCGCAACTGAATTACAGCTGTCAATCATGACGTTTCACCCCGTTTTTATAGCGTCAAATAACTAATAAAAACCAAACTTATCGGAAAAATGATCACTTGAACAAACATCAGCGTGGTCAGAACTACCTAGAATGTACCTTGATTTTTTTAGCTTATCCCATCCAGTAACATGAGGGGGGGGTTATGACCTATACTACAGCCAGCCAACAGGGGGCGCTTCAGATGTTTTAGCTTTACCTATACAGTCTTTGCATCAACCCCTGGTTTCCTTACCTTGACCGTGCTTCCAGGTCAGTGAGTGAGCCCTCGGTGACAAAGTGGGTGACATCAGCGATGTGGACGCCGAGCTCCAGCTCCCCGCCTGGGAGGCTGCGCACCGACAGCGTGTCGTCTACGTCTTCGCAGCCCCGCGGGTCGATGCTGAAGACCAGGTGGCTCTCCCTGAGGTCCCGCCGCTCTGCCACCTGGGCAGGATCCATCTTCCACGGCCTTTCCGGAGAATTGACTGGCATCTCTCTCAGCTGAGGACACAGTCGCAGACAGAAGACACACAGTCACAGAAGGTCAGTAGCTGTGCATCACTTCGGCCAAAGTGAAGGGACACGTATGAGTTGCGGGTGTCACGAGTCTCCAAATCCACGGTTCAATTTTGACTTTCGATTTTAATTTCATGATTCAATTACATTTTTGATTTAAACATTTTCTTTTGTGCAGTGACGACATTACCACAATAAGAAGAAGGGAACTTTACAGCAACTGTTAAATATCAAGTCTCTACCTCAGCTGCATCATTGCGTGGACTGTCAATTGTGACTAAAACCACTCCCCTTTCCAAGGTTATATAACTCCGCCTTGGGAGTCTCTTTTCCCTCCAAACCCAACCACACCAGGCAGAGAGTATTGATGTGAGTTTAATGGACATTTCCCCCTGTATAGTCGTCATTATCATTTCATGTTTAGCCTGAAAGTCTGATATATTGTTTATCAAAATTGTTTATGCTAGATTGCAGAATTCAATCCTGTTTCAGTAAAGAGAAAATGAAGTGCAGATTGTGGATGCATTAATGATGTAAATCAATATGAGTTCATCCTACTTTGTTATTATTGATTGTTTAATGCTATTCAGATCTGTGACATTTTCTTTAAATATTCATCTGTTTAGACAAAATGATCCATCATCCATCTGCAACCAAGTGTAAACCATTTCTCTGCATTGACGACAATAAACTGTTGGAACGGCACCACTGGATCCTGTGTTTAAATGCGCACACCACATCGGCTGTTCAGTGAGTCAATTAGAGTTTTTTTTCCAACAACAGTTTTCGTTTTCTTGGAGTTTACAAAGTGCAATTGAACTTACCATTCATTTAACGAGGTGCACATGAACCCACCATGTAGTCGCATCGGAGCCCACATGCTTTACCTTTGTTGTTTGTTTCCATAACTCACTCACAGGGAAGGCTTAATGTTGCCACACGGTGACATCAGGGAAGCAGGAGGATTTTCCAGTTCTGTTGTTTCTCAAAAGTGCAGCTGCAGGCTACCGGTAAGCTTTGGTTACCCTGTGTCTTTAGCTGCATGATACCAGCCGGTAAGCTACACCGTTCTGTTTTTTTTTTTTTTTTCTTCGGACGTGCGCAAGGCTATTATTTCCCTTAGCGAAGGGATTTTGAGAACGGCAACATAGAGAGAGGGCAAGGTGAGGGGCTCTACGAGCTTACGTTGATCCAGACTTTTCAAGTGGCCAAATGAAAATCCCATAACACAGCTTTAAAGCTTTAGTGCGTAACTTTTTGATATTAATGAACGTCCGTTACATTCAAGCCATTGCCAAATGAGTTACTACAAAGCTGATTAAGACTATCAGCTCCTCACAACTCTCTCTGTGTTTCTCAGTATGGCTATGTTCAGATTTTGTCGTCCGGTGACGTTCGCGCGCAGAAACTTGAGTGAAGATAAGAGTCCATCATGTTTGTTTAATCCTCCATGTCCTCCTTGGCTACTAGCAATTGCGTGAGGGGGTGGGTGCGCAGTCACGGAAGGCTTGTATCATGTGGAGGCGCCGACAGTTTTGTTGTCATTACTTAGAATTCCTCACGGGGGAGACTAAACTAAACACTATAGCTTTAAATTCAATGAGTGTTTGTAAGATGTGAGTGTGGTTCAATGTCATAAAGCTTTCTGTCTGACCTGTGCGTCTGAGAAGGGAGGCACGTGGATGCAGTTCTCTATGAGGATGGTCTGGACCTCCGTCTCCAGCTCTCCAGCCCGACCCAGCACCCGCACACTGTGGCCGTTGGGATACTGCGAAGTGCTCTCCCATGAATCAATGCGCACCACCACTCTGTGGTCCTGGGTGGGAGAAGACAAGGGACAATATACACAACATGAGAGGTTTTATACATTTCCTCATTTACCCTTATGTTTAACTGATTTGAAATGTTTGAAATCAGTTTTTAGAAATCTCAGTCTATGGAGATTTCAATCATTTAAAACTTCCGTAGACTGCAGGGACACATACATTAACTTTTCTTTTTCTTTTGTTTATTCTTAAAAGGAAAAAACTATTCCCTGACTAAACTAAACTGAAATAATAGAAATATCATGTATCAAACTAATCACGCAAGTTTCTGACTGAGTAAATGAATCAGCAGCCACATGAAGGCAAAGCAGACCTGCAGAGCATCGGCCTGCTGAGTACTGATGCGGATCTTGGGGATGCGACGGTCCCAGGGCACGGCCAGGATGCGCTGGGAATTCCTGCTCTGGGGCTGAGGCCCCTCCCTGGGGGGAAAAGTTACCACATAGTCCCTCCAATTCCTCTGCAGGATCCCCACAACACGGCCTATGGATTTTAATATCAGACATCAGTAGAGAGACACTTGAGTTATAATATATTGTATATTGTAGTGTCTAAAATATACTTTATTTTACAGACATTTGCCAATATTACAAAGTCATAGTGTGACTATCTTGCCTAAAATGAGCTTAAAAATGTTAATCTTAATAAATGAATCTAAACAATGCCTACTCTTATAGTAAATGACCTTAACATGTACTGTCTGAGTAGACCCATAAATAACAAAAAGAGTACAGTGTAGAGAACATTTTTGTAAGACTGGATGTAAACAATGCAGGTTCTATTTCATCCTTACTGACCGCCAGAGGCAGTGCTTAACAGTGAATATATTCACCGCGCTTGTGCGGGTCGAGTATTTATATCAACAAAGTGACCTGTGACCTCGGGGTGACCCTGGCCAAGGTATTAAGTTCCGGTGTCATCCCCAAACTCATTCCTTTTTCATCTTCTCACTAAACAGGTCGTCTACCATCTGTGGTAGCATTAGCCTTAGCTTTAGTTGGAACTGTATACTATTGATTGTTACAAAGCTTGCCGCTTGTTTAAATGTGTTATTTGGGATATCCTGTCCACTAACAGACAAACACACTGGACAGAAAACCTGCAGAGTTAGTGGAGTTAATGAGTTCAGTCATGATATACGGACCCACCTGTCGGCATGGGTTTACTGTCGGCTTCCTCTCCGCTCTTCTCCTCCCCCTGAGCCTCAGTCAGGGCCGTTTCCTTTCCTCTCCACTCGCTCTTTGGCAACAGCTCCACCACGACCACGTCGCCGTGCACGGCTCGGTTACGATTCTTTCCACCGCACACCAACACGCCCCAACTCAGATCTGGGACCGTCAAGGGACGGGAAAAGGTGAGACGGACAAAGAAACAAGGGAAGGGGAAAGAGTGGGGTCAACGACATTTTGGGACATTTTAGAAATCTGATTTTAAACCTCCAAACTTCATTTTCTTATCCATCCTAATTATCCTAATTCATCTATCAAATAATTTTTCCAAATCTCAAAGTCAAGTAGTTTTCTATTAATTTTATGATAGTATTGCTTCTTCTTCTGTGTTGTGTTTTTTCTTTCTTTGTCTTTGTAATTGACAATCGATATCACTGTAAAAGAGGCAAGCCCCTCAATGATCTCCCGAGTATAAATAAAGGTTGAATGAATGACTGAATGACAATGTTTAGAGCTGGGCGATATGGAAAAAATCTAATATCACGATATTGTTGACCAAATACCTCAATTTCGATATTGCGGTGATATTGTAGGGTCGACTATTGTTGCTTATAAAAAAATATTCTGAAAGTTGGGATTTGGGATATCACGATATCCCTAATCTAAGACGATATCCTGTCTTATATCACAATATCGATATAATATCGATATATTGCCCAGCTCTAACAATGTTTAAATGAGAGCATACCAATCCAGTCACCGGGAATGTGTGTTTGTAGTGACTGACTGCCGGTGCTCAGTGCTGTATGGGTGCTGTAGTTTTGCACCTTTGTTCTTGTTGGACAACCCCTCCGTCATGATTGAAGCTTCACTGTGCCGGTGCTTGCTGACATTCAGAGTACCCTGATGAAGAGAAAAGAAAGATGAGATTTATTTGGATTTGGAGTAGGGCTGACCTCGACAAAAGAAATTCCTAGTGACTGACACTCGTGATTTTGTCGACTAATTGACAGATCTGTAAAATGTTGTTTCATGCAAAAGCACCACTTTGAATCTTATGTTTACCCAAGATGTGCTCATCATTTTCTTGGAAATAATTCATTCAGCATTAAAAAGCATAGAAAACATGACTAATCGACTAAAGAAAGCTTAGTCCACTAACAGCTGGAACACAGTGGGCGTGTAGCGTAGATATGTGCCTGATCGTGCGCCTGGCCATTCATACCGGACAGGTATTTCCCCGAGCGGTCACAAAGCGATGTGTGTCTCTCTCTCTCTCTCTTTCTCTCTCTCTCTCTCGCTCTCATAGAAAGAAACAGGATGAGTGGGGGATGCAGTGGTAATTATGTGTGTGTGTGTGTGTCTCACTCTCTCTGTCCATCCGTCGGCCTCTCTCTCTCTGTGTCCCTGATCGCGTGTCTCGCTGTGAGAAGTCAAGACGAACCTGGCTGTTTTATTTTGAAATGCGTTTTATTTTTGTAAAGTATCGGGCTGCACTGTGGTCTTCCTGTATGTGATTACCTGCCTGGCTTGACACATACGCTCGCAAGAAATAGAGGAGACGCCAAAACTATCGCTGCAGCGTGCGGGTCGACGCTCCCAGTATGAATGGACAGATTGGATAACATGGGCGGCGAAATAAAAATAGCTGCGCTTACGCGCCCGGTGTATTTTGGCTGTAAGACAAACAACTGATTAGTCGACTAATCGACTAAGAGTGGGCATACCTAGATTTTAGGAACATTAACAATCTATCTACAAGAATGTTAAGGGGGAAAAGAAGGCAATTTTGGAGGTTAAAACTACTTTTCTCATTTCTTTTACTACCTCCTTGACCCTAAAACGTTTAATATTTTTACCATTGCCACTGATAATACTTGTGCCAATTGTTGAATTAGCCAATGTAAGTGAGTTACAAATCTCTTTCATTGTAGTGGTTACCTCTAAAGCAAATCCAGGCAAAAGTTTGCACATTTACAGGATATTTTGTGTTTTTCCAGAAACAGTTTTGTTCATTTCTTGTCCACCAGTAACTTCTGTTCTATGGAAAGACTTGCTAGATCTAAACCAGGTAGGTGGACTTGCGCTGTACCTGAATGTACCGCCCGGACTTGATTCCAGCCTCCAGGACCTCAGCGGGCAGGTGTTCGGTAAACTCCCTTTCCGTGCCCTCGCTCTCCTTCTCTTGTAGCGCCTGGGAAATGGAGTTGTACAGCTCATGTGCTGCCTGCAACTGCGGCCAGAAGTTCTGTAAATAATCCTGTCAAAATAAAAGGGACACACGAGGGAAAAAAGTCAGGAACAGATAAAAAAAAACAAAAAACAATAACATTATGGGTCAGGGTCACAACACAATTTTAAACATATTGCGATATATTGCAATTTATTACCTTTTCCAACTTCAAATTATGTCTCCAAAAGAAAACTTTGTCAACATCTGTTTTATCTAAAAATATGAATTTCTCTGTTTGTTTATCTCACTTCAATTTTATTGTTTCTTTAATTATTCTAGTACCAAAAAGTTAAATTCTCATGTGCAATTTATATAATAAAGGTCGATACTTGGTGTCGGTGTATAGATACGTTACTGCCACGTAAACTATCGCGATATTATGCCTTATCGATTCTTCCCCCCCCCACACCTTAGTCATGTACCTGGACGGAGATGACGTACACTCCAGAGTGGAGGCTGCTGTACTGAGCTACGGCGTCCTGGTCATCTGTGATCATCACTATATCCATCATACCTGCCAGGTGGTTATAGTACCATACTGCTGCAGAGTACACACACCTACACACACACACACACACACACACACACACACACACACACACACACACACACACACACACACACACACACACACACACACACACACACACACACACACACACACACACACACACACACACACACACACACACACACACACACACAAGTATGCATGCGGACAGCCAATTAATTCACAAGTATGCATGCGGACAGCTTGCCTGTTAAAGCCCTAAACTTTGATTTTTCTGTATTTAGTTTCTCTAACATATAAATGAGCACTACCTGTAACTCAAAATGGTGGTTCAACATTATAAAGAAAAACATTTACAGCTCTGTTTACGGTCTTGTTTATGCAATAAACTCATTTCATGGCAGCAGTATGCACCTCCAGCCTTCTGTCTTTAAAAGTCAAATTAAAAGTTTGGGGACAACATAATGTACAACACTAGTGGACCACATCAACTCTTTATCATAACAAAAATCATGGAGGTGAGCAGAACTTTTACTGTGTAGTTATCTCTTCCTTCTGTATGAGAGGTAAAGTTTTGCTCAAACAGGGAGCTTGTAACAGGGGAGCCTTTTCATCTTCCCTGTTGGGAGACTGTTCAATCGATGCAGCAGATACCACAGTATTAGGGCTGCAGCGATCGATTCATTTTGTAATCGATTAATCTAGCACTTAATCGATCGATTAATCAATTAATCGTATATTTTTTTCATTTTAAATTTTTTTTACGTTTTTAAACAACCAAAACTAGACCTATATGTAAATATTAGTTATACTTAACCTATTTTCATTTATATATTTGATTATAATGTCACACAGCTCTGTTACACTTATGCTATTAGATCGTTGATCAGCTGTTTCTCCGTAGAGAGAGAGAGAGAGAAAGAGAGAGAGAGAGAGAGAGAGAGAGAGAGATGCGCAACAATCAGCTGTTTTTCTGAAGGGATAGTCAGCGTCAGCTCAGATCGTGGTCACCACTACGTATTTTCTTGTCTTTGATTTTGGTAGTTGTGTTTGATGTGGTGTCATCGTCCATACGACTCTGTGATTGGCTGTTGTCGGTCCTCTTCGTGGAATGGATGATTAAGTTAGACTCCATGTTTTCTGTTGAGATGCTAAAGCACTGACGTCGTGCTATTATTGTGGTAAGTTAGTTTGATTTTGCAGTAGGCACACTGTACAGAGTTTTAGTTTTAATTACGTTTGAACTGATTCCAAACTTTGGACCCTTTCTGTCGTTTCCTCCAGCCGGTCTCTTCTCTCAGCCCCTCACTAGTTACCTCTGGCATGTGTCGCCAGCAGCAGACGGAGCCGTCTGGTGTGCGACAGTAGCGGAAACACCGTCCGTCAGCGATACAGCGTTAGTAACATTGATTTAACCAAGCTTCGAGGCAAGTCATTTTACATCGAGGATTTTTTGTAATCAAATTATTCGAGTTATTCGAGGAATCGTTTCAGCCCTACACAGTATGTTTGCTAATTGGGTGAAAACACCAAACATGCGCTTGCAAAACGTTCACAAATATTTCTTTTGCATGGTTTTAAAATCATTTTTAGTTTGAACATTTGAGGATTTTGTCCACTGGTCTGACTTTCTGCATACAAAAAAAATCAAAGCATCAGCATGGACCCATCTGATTATCTGAGACTCCGTCAATCAGACCTTTGGCAGAGCATAACATTTCTAGGGCTGCCCTCGACTAAAGAGATTCTTAACACTCATATGATTTTGCAGTAGGGTTGGGCGATATGGAGAAAATCAAATATCACGATATTTTTGACCAAATACCTCGATATCGATACCGCAACGATATTGTAGTGTTGACTACTGGTGCTTTCACAAAATATTTACACAATAAGATTTTAGATAAATAATCTTCAGTAATGTGGATATAATGACTAAGTGGGTAAAGGCAAATAATAGAACAGCTACAACAGTCAGTCAGTAAGTTCAGAAACTGACATCACTTTACTGTAATGCAGCCTCTAAAACTAGGAAAAGACAACACTTATGCCATATTACGATATCCAAAATCTAAGACGATATCTAGTCTCATATCACGATATCGATATATTGCCCATCTCTATTTTGCAGACTAATCTATTAGTTGATTTGATCGACAGATCTGTAAAACAGTTTGCGAAAAAGTTTCTCCACAAAGAATCATGCAAAAGAACCACTTCAGATCTTGTGTTTATCAAAAATGTGCTCATAAGTCATTTGGAAATAAGTAATTTAGCATGAAAGAAGCACATTTAAATGACTAACCGCCTAAAGAAATCTTATGTCGACTAAAACCGAAATGACCGATTAGCTGACTAAATGGCTAAGAGAGGACAGCCCTACAATTTCAAAATAAGTTTGTTTCTAAATAAAGAAAAATTATGAAATTTTATGGCTTGTTCGCTCAAATCTCCAGGAGAGATGTGATCTACTGTTAACGACATCTTGACACACATCAGGTAGGAAATAGAGCTCGACCGATATATTGGCGGGCTGATATTAGGCATTTTCCAAACTATCGGTATCGGCATTTATAATGAAAAAAATTTAATAAAAACGGACGGAACACCCTTCAACCATGTTCTGAGTGTTGGCGTTGCATAGTCTGCCACCAGAGGGCGCTCTACAACCTCCCTGTTGGCAACACTCTTTGATTTTTGATCTTTTTTTTGTGTTATTGTGTTTTTGTTCAAAGGAAAGGAACACGCCGACTTATTGGGACTTTAGCTTATTCACCGTAACCCCCAGAGTTAGAAAAGTCCATACATACCCTTCTCAGACAGGCTTGCTGCAAAGCAAATCACTCCGCCCAGTACTATATTCTTCCGCCTGAGAATATAGTTCCCGGTTTGTTTACAGTTAGAAGATGGCTGTGTCTCATGTTACGTTGTTTTTTGTATACGCTGTGACTATACAAATCACAACATGTAAATAGGAACATGTTGGAGTTATTTTGTCACTTATTGGGAGCAGTAGGCTAGTTGGAGCCGGTTACCTCCAGGATCTGTGCTAGGCTAAGCTACCGGTGGTACCGTCAGACGGCGTTATAACACGCACGGACACGAGAAGGGTATGTATCAACTTGTCTAACTCTGGGGGTTACGGTGAATAAGCTAAAGTCCTAATAAGTCGGCGTGTTCCTTTAAGTTTCATATCTTAAGTTTGTATTTTTATACATTTTATTTATCAGAACTTTAATATATTTTGATGTTCCTCTGTTCTGTTGTGACAATAAAACAAACAAGTTTATTTTTAAACTGTATTATCATATTATTTTAGTGAGGACTCATAAATAACTACAATTAACTAATGTTAGGGAAATCTGTTTATGGTTTGTTACACGTTTCTTCTTTCTATTTGTATCGACATTGGCCTTAAAAATCCTTCATCGGTCGGGCTCTACTAGGAAACAAACAACAAATGCAGTCTATAAAAAAAGTCATATTTGCTGGCACTTTCTTTGTTATTATACCCGTTTTCTACCTGAAGTAAAGGAAAAACATCTTTAGATATAAAGAAGCCTGAAGCCCTGGGAGGCGAGCTTTTGTAAAGGTTTGATTGGCAGCTGAGCCAGTAGGCGGGCTCTTAGTGCGACATGGTTCAGCACCAGCAGCCTGTTGTACCTGTTGACCTGAGGCTGAGGTCCATTCAGGGTTTATACATTACTAAACTGCACTTTTAAACTTCCATCTAAAATCTGCTGAAGGTCCCAACAGAATAAATACATACCAACAATTCTAAAATATCAATTGACACAGTTCTCACTTCTCAAAAAGTTCAAGAATGCTGTAGCTCAACGTTTGGGAAAAGAAGCTTTCTTTCCGAGAGTTATTGGCCCAGGAGAAGGGACTTCCTGGAGTCTCCGTTGGTGGGTCCAGGCTAAGAAACAGTCTGACAAATAACCCTCCATCAAAACAGTGACTTTTTTGTTTTTACACGTAATAATAATAATAATAATAATAATAATAATAATAATAATAATAATAATAATGACTTTAATTTTTATAGCGCCTTTCATAAAACCCAAGGACACTTAACATTATTACAGTGGCTGTACTAAGGGAGGTTGTAGGCTGTGGTGTTTCAGGAGTTTTTTTAAATGTCCAGGGATGTAGCATTTTGGATATCTGCAGGGAGGGTGTTCCAGAGGAATGGGGCTACAACTCTAAAGGATCTGTCTCCAATGGTACAGAGTCTGGTGTGGGGAATGGAGAGCAGGCCAGCATCTGAGGACCGCAGGTTTTGGGGTGGGGGGGTAACACTTTACAATAAGGTACACAAAAAAATAGGTAGTTAATGATTAGTTACTGTTTTTGAAATAGTAACGAATGATTAGTTACTCTTTCAAAAACAGTAACTAATCATTAACTACTTATTTTTTTGTGTACCTTATTGTAAAGTGTTACCGTGTACTGAGTCGAATGTTCTCTGGGTCATGTTTTCATGCTAATCGAATGCATCTCTAGCTTTAAACAAGCTACCACAAACTGGTGGTTAGCATGCTAACGCTACCTTTCGGGGCAGATGGTAAATCATTATTTTATACCACTAACAAGACTCAAAATAGCACCACACTTCCACGGTAGCATAATGAGGGTCCCTACATGTAAACCCAAGCATTGAGAACTTTGTAAGTGTACAGACAGTTTATTAAAAAGATAGATTATAAAGACGGTAGCGTTCATGTTTACATGAGGGGGCCATCTTGGAAAACAGTCATGAAAAGTCGAATCACGAACGCCGTGTTTGAGCTATGTTACTGGTTACTGGTTGCACGGCGTTCGTCGTTTGACTGCTCATGACTGTATTCCCAAGATGGCGGCCATCTGTATACAAGAATGCTACTGTCTTTCTAAACTCTCTTTTTAATAAACTGTCTGTACACTTAGAATATTCTCAATGCTTCGGTTTACATGTAGGGACCCTCATTATGCTACTGTGGAAGTGTGGTGCTATTTGGAGCCTTGTTAGTGGTATAAAATAGCTTGTTTCAAGCTACAAACACATCAGATTAGCATGAAAACACATCGCAGAGAACGGTCGACTCGGTACACACGTGTTATTAACCCCTAGGTTCGTTTTGTGCCGGAATTGTCCTTTAGTTGGGAGCCAGTGGAGGTGGATGAGGGTTGGGGTGATGTGCTGCCAGGTCTGGGTGTGGGTGAGGAGCCTGGAGGCAGAGTTTTGGACATACTGGAGCCTGTCTAGGGTTTTGCTGGGGACCCCAGACAGGACTCTATTGCAGTAGTCCAAACGGGAAGTAATGAAACTAGTGGTTACTGAGAACTTAAGAGAAAACTTGCTGGATTTATAGCTGGAGCAACACGATCAAAGAGCTCTGGAAAAATAAGGCGTGTACCAAATGTAGTAGTCTACAGCTGTTATTTTAATGTGCCAGACAGAACACAAAATTAGGATCCGGGCTAAAGAAACGTAACACTCCTGAGATTCAGTAAAGTTATTGGAAAGGTAAAGAGCACTGACCTGGTCTGCCACTTCTCCTGGCTCTCCCCCTTCTCTCGTGGACAATAAGAATACTCTTGAAATTCATTGGCAAACAGCACGCAGTCGTGTCGAGGGTCTTTGAGCAGGTTTCGTAGACGGTTGTATTGCCTACACAGACACAACCACAATTTTAAAGAAAAACACTTGAGCTCCAAATCATAGGGATAACTACAACACTATTGGTGGGTTAAAGAGGGTCTGCTATCGGTCAGAAAAGAACATCTAAATTAGCATTCCTAATCACAGAAAAAGATGTGGAAATCTCACTTTTTGTCTGCAGACTTCTACCTTTGGGAGAAGAAATGTAAGCAGGAAAATGTGAAGTGAACTGCAAGTTCCTTGTTAGTAGCTTTTTGTCTCACAGTGGTGATGTACACTAGGAATTTTTCCTTTTATCTATAGGACAAGCATATATGATGCACTTTACTGTATCTTCCTATTAGCAGAGTTGCAAAGAAACTCAAAAGGTCATCTCACACACACACACACACACACACACACACACACACACACACACACACACACACACACACACACACACACACACACACACACACACACACACACACACACACACACACACACACACACACACACACACACACACACACACACACACACACACACACCTTGTGGGTCAAAGTGAACTGGAAACTGAAATTATTGACACAGTATGGCATCAGAATATGCTCTACCAGCTAACATTATCAAAAGTGAAGCCTCATCATATTAATGATGCAACATTTTTTTAGAATGGCGGCGTAAGCAAAAATCAAAAAAAGAAAACCTGAGGTCATGCAGGACTCCTTATTTACAAAATGGTTGTCAAAAGGCACTCCTGCGCGTTTGTGTGGGAGACGTATTTAAAGTCACAGGCCGCATCTCCCGTTGCTACGTCTGCAGAACTTTGATATACCGAGGTTGACCCCCTCTAATGACAACCCACTTGCACAAGTGTGTGCAGAGCGTGCACGCTCTCCACACACTTGTGCAAGTGGGTTGTCATTAGAGGCCTAATTCAAAAGCAGCCTCAGGAATTAAAAGGTGTTGAAGACAGGAGCCGTCCTGTTGCTTTCAGGGTGCCTGAGGCTGAAATGTCTGTGTTTGCTGGTGGAATAAAAAGCCTGACCACCACCAGTATGCTTATTTTGACATACGATAATATACAACTAAGTGCAAGGCTAAGAGGAGTCATCTAGGGCTGCACAATTAATCGCAATTTATCAAAATCGCAACATGGACTAATGCAGTATCCAAATCGCAGGAGTGGCACAATATTTGTTAAAGGCAAAATATGAGTCAAACCATTCTGAATGAAGTACTGTGGTGCTGCAGAGACTCCCGGGCTACAAATCCTATCCTACAGACTAAAGAAAACATCTTTGTTTGGAACAGATCCTCGCCAAAATCACACTATACAGTCCTTCCAGAAAGGTTTGTTGTGATTGTTGCGGGCAAAAATCCTTGATTACGCGGACGTTTTCTTAAAAAATGCGATGGAATATGCGGGATATTTATGCAATTTTATGCAATGAAATTGCAGGAACTTGCAAAAACTGCGGTTTCATCATGGCTTCATCGCGGGGTCTGCAGCTTTTCGATGATGTTCACATGGCATAATTACGTCACTTCATAACATTCCCATGGCAACAGGGGAAAATGGCTGCTCTTGTGTGAAGTAAACACAACATTTTTCAACTTTCTGCTAAGATATATGTGTGACTTTTTTGCAATGAAAATGCGGGGATTATGAAATCATGCAATCATGCATATTTTGCACGGAAATCGACTTTGGCTGATTATACTTTGTCAGAGGGACTGACTATAATCATTTTATTTTTTTAAATTTTAATACTTTTTATGAAAATGAGAGTAAAGATACAAAAATGCAATCGCAATATCAGTCAAAAATAATCGCAGTTAGATATTTTCCTCATATCGTGCAGCCCTGGAGTCATCATGACAACTTTAGGGCTGCAACTAACGATTATTTTCATTGTTGATCAATCTGGCGATTATTTTCTCGATTAATGGATCAATTGTTGGGTCTATGAAATGTCAGAAAATGGTGAAAAATGTGGATCAATGTTTTCCCAAAAAGCACAAGATGACGTCCTCAAATGTCTTGTTTTGTCCACAACTGAAAGATATTCAGTTTACTGTCCCAGAGGAGAGAAGACACTAGAACATATTCACATTTATCAAGCTGACATCAGAGAATGTATTTACTCTTTTCATAAAAAAAGACTCCAAAAAAGTTGATTAATTCAATAGTTGACAACTAATCCATTAAGCGAATAATCTCTGCAGCTCTAGACAAAGATCCTCTATACTAAAAGACATTTCAAGCAGCGCCCCTGGTATGAAACGGTACACACTTCCTGTCTCATAAAGAGGCGTGGCAGTGGCGGAGCCCACGTGACACAGATACAGGAAAAAGGAGTTGGGGCGTCTTGGTTCTAAACCGTCTCTGCTCTAGATGACTTTAGCACGGATTAACAAATCTCAATTGCAAGATAAACTGTGCAGCTGTTCAGCTGTTCAAAGTCTCAGGGGCAAAACATCCCGCTTTTGTAACAGTACTTACCTTGCCACTATCAGGCTCCTTAAAGGACAATTCTGGCGCAAAATGAACTTAGGGGTTATTAACAGATGTGTACTCACTCTGTCATTCTCTCTCGTGCTAATCGAATGTGTTTGTAGCTTGAAAGAAGCTTGCGCGGCCCGCTGATTAGCTTACAACGCTAGTATTTGGGGCACAGGGAAAGTAAAATTAAATCGCTATTTTGTACCACTAAAAAGGCTCAAAATACCACCAAACTTCAACGGTAGCATAATGAGGGTCCCTACATGTTAACCGAAGCATTGATAACTTTGTAAGTGTACAGAAGGTTTATTGAATGAAGAGCTGCGGGAGCTCCGTGAAAGGGCTACGAGAGAGAGAGAGCTATGCCGCAACACAGCCTCAAATACTCAGTGCCCCGAATACTAGCGTTGTAAGCTAACCAGCGGTCTGCGCTAGCTTCTTTCAAGCTACAAACACATTCAATTAGCATGAAAACATGTCCCAGAGAATGACAGAGTGGGTACACAGCCGTTATTAACCCCTAGGTTAGTTTTGCGCCAGAATTGTCCTTTAATGCTCAGGCACCTTGCAGAGTAAACCTGTACAAAATGCACCTTATCAAATGCACTTTATAGACTGCACAATACACTTTATGGGAAGTTGCAATAGCACAAAGTCTTTAAAGCTTTTTACTGGTTTGAATGATTGTCTATGCGATTGTCTTTTATGTACTGTATGTTCCTATGTAGTGCCTTTTTTAACCTGATTGGCACCAAGACAAATTCCAATTAACTGTGTTGACATGGCAATAATAAAGTATTGAACTTGAACTTGGTGTGCGTGTACCTGCGTCCTTTGCTGTGCTGCACGGCCTGGCAGCTGGTCTGGGTGAAGACGACGCCCTGCAGCTCTCTGAACTCCAAGATCTCCAGATAGTCCACCACCACTCCGACATCAGGAACCACGTAGTGGGTCAAATCTCCTGGAAGCACCTTTCCATCTGCTGGGGATGGAAGCAGGGAAAACTGGTCATCTCCATGGCCATATGGCTGATACAGTGATTCACTTCAACACAAAGATAAGTCTAGATACCCGCAGATTAATCGATTAGTTCTTTACATTTACACACTAATACATTAATTGCCAACTATTTTGATAATTGATTAATCGGTTTGAGTAGATTTTAAAAAGTACAACTTCTCTGATTCCAGCTTCTTAACCTTCCTGTTGTCCTCAGGTCAAATTTGACCCACTTTCAAAAAGTTTCTATATCAGAAATGTTGGTTTCTTTCAACCGTGTGTGTGTGTGTCTGTGTGTCGCTGTGTCTGGGTGTGTGTGTGTTTGTCTGTGTGTGTTAAGTGACAAAAAAGCTTGGATAAAACTGACCAAAACATCGGGGGAAAGTGACAAGTGTTGAAAAAGACGACCAAAGCGTTGAAAAAGTTTTTAATTTAAAATTGTGACCCAGAAAAACAAAAAGTTACACGGTCGACCAGAAGGCAATTAAATGTGAATATTTTCTAGTTTCTTTACTCCTCTGTGAAATGCGCTATCTTTACTATAGAGGATCTTTATCTAGAGCTGCAAAGATTATTCACTTACTGGATTAGTTGTCAACTATTAAATTAATCAACTTTTTTTTGAGTTATTTTTTTATGAAAAGAGTAAAATTCTCTGATGTCAGATTGTTAAATGTAAATATCTTCTAGTCTCTTCTCTCCTCTGTGACAGTAAACTGAATATCTTTGAGTTGTGGACAAAACAAGACATTTGAGGACGTCGTCTTGGGACTTTGGGGACACTGATCCACATTTATCACCATTTTCTGACATTTTTTAGGCCAAACAACTAATCGATAATGAACATAAACGTTAGTTGCAGCCTTAGTTTTCATGGCTATTAAACAACACCTGGCACATAGGCCTACGACCATTTCACAGTTACAAACATAAACATTTGAAATGGCCCCAAGTTGATTTCCTTCTTCTTCTTCTTTTTATTTCTGGCAGACTAGACGCATCTATGGCGTATTAGTTGATTTCCTGTTGCAGTGTATGTGACATCAATTGACAGGAAGTTAACAATGGGCCAGGCTGTTGCCTAGCAATTGAAATCCATTGAAAATGTCTATATAGTATATACATAGATATAAAACAACAAACTGTTTGATATCCATGGTGTACACATGATTATGTATTTCAGTAAAAAAAAATAACAACAAATGAACTACATTTTTATGAATAACTGAATTTAGCTAGTTTAGTCTGTCTGGTCTATTCTCGCGCTCTTTGCTGTAATATTTAGCTACCGTGTGTATTCGGTTGGTAGTTCATTGTGAAAGTGGATAAAAGGCTGTTGTTGTGCCTTTGTGTTGAGCTGTCTTTACCGTTGTCACAGTCCGCCTGACACAGAGAGCTGAAGCAGGGAACCTGCTCCCTCAGATAATGTTCCCGGACCACACGGACCTTCCGCCCCCGGCAGCTCTTCAGGTGAAGGATCTTCTCCGTCTTAATCATCCTCCGGTTTCAGGGACGAGCCATGTGAAGCCGGCTGCTCTTGTTAAATCAGCTGTTGTTTATCACTACGCGGGAAGCGCCAGTTGTAAACATTCACGATTCAACTTTAGGGAAGTGCGTATGAAGGGAAGCCCCTGACGTCATGACGCAAAAGCGGGTCCTTCTCTTGCTGCGTTCAGGTACTGTTGGACGTACAGGAATTATGAGCGCTCATGAACGTTCTCGATACAATAAAGAAAAACTGTGATACAGCAGTTTTTCTGGGACATACTGCAAATATATAAATAATATTGCAATACTTTCATAGTGGGCCATGTGTTCAATCACCACTGTGTTACCCCTTCAGTGATTGATATTTAACAGTCATTTATTTAAATGAAAATCCTCGAGATTTCCCATGAAAAACAAAATCCAAGATGGTGCTCAGCACTGCCTCTGGTGGTCAGGATATATGTCACCGCGCGCTCAGCACCTGTACATTTAGTTTACAAACACTTTCAGCTCGTAACATAAAAGGTAGACTGATACAAAAAAACCTAACGTTAATAAGCCAAACGGACAGGTGAACTCTCAGGAGTTGGCAGAGAAAACAAGAGATACAACACCGGTAAATATTGGACTTCAGTTCAACAGGTGGTCGAAGAGAAAGAGGCGGCCATGTTGCTCTGCTGGACGCGTAAGTACTTTTTTTGCTAGCATGCTAACCATAACCGTGGTGGAAGAAGCAACGAAACGTTTTTCAGGTCTTTACTACAAAGTAGTACTACAACAGTGTAAAAAAATACGTCGTTACATGTAACATTCCTGCATTCATAATCTAACTTTAGTAAATTCTGGCTAATGTGCATTTTGTGTATTTTTTCATGCGTTTGTTCTTGCTAAATGTTCATTAAGAGTGCTTTTCGTGTTGTTTTTCTGCCCGATAACGCTAATGGTTTAAACAATGTAACAATGTTTAAACAATTTAAACAATTATCTTCAAATATCATATATATATATATATATATATATATATATATATATATATATATATATATATATATATATATATATATAATTATTATTATTATTATTATTTTTTTTTCGATACTGTAGTGCGATGTTTATCAAATACCATACCCCTGGGGGTACTTTGGAGTACTGCAGGGGTTACGTGATCTTTTTGCAAAATGTAACATTAACAATAACATTTAAAAATATGTCCTGCATCATTCCTGAAATAATTATACTATAATAATGAATGAATTAAGTGAAATAGCATCGTAGCATTTAAATGTTTTTTCAGTTACAAGGTTGTTGTTTAGTAAATCTATCACTGCCGACACGGTATTGTTCCTCTTTATATAGATGTAAAAATGTTTTGCGCTGGTCAGGGGGTACTTGGCTTAGAAACAAACTTCAAAGGGGGTACATTATTGAAAAAAAGTTTGAGAACCACTGGTGTAGTGGAACTCTAACCGCTAGATGAAAAACCGCAAAGCATCAGTGTTTGTTTTTTTTCCCGGTGAGGTGGGGTTGGTCCTCTCGCTGCCTCCGCTGATCTTTGGTCGCGCTGCAGCAGATCAGCAGCAGCCGAGAGGAGAGACTGAGCTCAAGTTGGCAACTACTGTACACCGGCACGGATGCTCGAGGACTTTACTCATGTTTCTACATCGACATCTTTCAGAAAATGTATTTTTAAGCATAGTTTCTCTCGTGTCGTCTCTGAGGACGCTCCTTTTTAAATAGCATGTTTATTTGCAATCCCATATTCCGCGCGAGAATGAACTTTATTTAGGAAGCACCCCTCCTGCAGGTAAGCCGTTATTGTTGACATTGTCATGTTTTTCATTACTTATTTTACACACAAAGATGAACAGCGAAACATTGAATGATAATAACAGACACAGAGGAAGTGTGTGGTTTCGTATTAGGGAGTTTATAATCACAACATCGCACTAATGATGGCTATTTTATATTCTACATTCCTGTATTTTTTTTTTTTTTGCATGCGTGTTGCTGTGTTGTAATATTAGGAGCTCTATTGTAGAGTATCCTGCTCAAGTTAAATATAGGATTGTAATTACAAGACTTTGCACCAGACTTGGTATAACTCAAGACAATTAAACATTATGCCATCTGTAATAAAGATGGACCTTTTTTATATTAACTTGGGAGGTTTTTTTCAGTTCTAACTAGCCTTCAATTATTTATTCACATTATCACTGTTTTTACTGTCTGTGTTTGTGGCTGGCTTGCCTAAAAAAAAAAAAAAAGTTAGTCTCATAGCTCCTTTTTTATGACCCTGTATGTTTTCTGTACATGCAGTCACTTTGGGGTTTGTCCTTATTTACTGCAAGCTGATTTGTTCTCCATCTCTTCACTTGATTGTGCATTCCTCTGGTCCCAGACCAGTGGTGTAGTCTACATGGTACGCAGGTATACACAGTATACCCACTAAGAAAGCTCCAGGATTTCCATATACCCACTTAAAAATGCCCAATGACCCACAACAACATCATTTCCATTATATTTTTTATATATTTTGAATTGTCATCTGTGTTTTTCTTCTTCACATAGGCTAAATAAAGGTATATTTCCACTGTAAATTGGTGCATAAAAGTGTATCCGAATACAGGAATTGAAGTCGTTGATGCTCCAAACTTCCCTGGGGGAGGACACCCTGTTCCCCCCCCCCCCCCCCCCCCCCCCCTCCCCCAAAGGCAGATTCTGGCCAATATACAGTACAGTATACCCACTACAATACATTAGACTACACCACTGTCCCAGACCTCTGCTGGCTTTTATTCCACTGATCTAATCGGGACGTAGTCGACCTTGGCCGACGGCTCAATGCAATTAGCTGTGATCAAGTAGCTTGTAGGACAGAAGAAGTGAGCTGCTAACTAAACTCAAAGCTACAGCGAGCCACTCTGAGTGCGGAGGACTTGAAACCCGCTGCTGGGCTTTGAGACCGTTTTCCGGTCATTGACGTCTGGACTCTGTCTGAGGTTCTGATGTTAATTAGATGAGTCAGGATGAGCATTGCTGCTGTTGTAGTATTTCCAATGATTTCCCCCGAGGCGTCACAGCAGGCAGACTTTACACAGGGAGTAACACACTGTCGGCACTAGATGGCGATCTTGAGCAAGGCACATGAATGTGTGCCAACAGCTGATGGGCTACAAGAATGAAGTGTTGCTGATTATTCATACATACGGGGTGTCAGGTCACGTCTCTTTTGGAGATTATATTCAATCGTTAAAATAGGTTGAATATTCAGAATATTTGTGTTCAATGAATCAAGCATGTAAAGCTCAAAGGAGAGAGAGAGAGAGAGAGAGAGAGAGAGAGAGAGAGAGAGAGAGAGAGAGATCACTTTCTTGTGTTCTCTCCTCAAGTGGCTGCTGTAGCTGGGGAACGTGCTGCGCAATATTTTACGGAGACGTCTGTCACAAATGTGCCTTGGCAATAATAGTAATGCAGCTTTTTGACGACTCCTGAGCTCTTACTTTAATTAAAATGCGTTTTACTTTTTAAGATGCTGCTGTGTGGCTGGCTGAGGTGGTGGTAGTGGTGGGGTCAACACAGTTTAGTTGAAGAATCATTTCAGGACCAGTTGCCAGGAGTGTGTGCAGGAGAGGGCTGTGCTCTGAACAAGTACTGTGTGGCTCCGGAAAGATGAGAGACAAAAAGGTTGAAAAAAGCTGCATTTCTCTGAGGAAAAAAACAAAGTAAATGAGATGGATGGCAGATGGCTAAAGACCTAAATCTCAGGATCACCGGAGCACATGGCTTGTACTTGAAGCAAGTTGAAGCAAGAAAAGTGCTATATATATATATATATATATATATATATATATATATATATATATATAGGTAGGCTATATAAGAATGTTTCCTGTCATCATCAAGGCGACTATAGCTCTGTTGTAGTTGGAAATTATGAAATGTTTTTAATAATCAATTGTCATACGCAGGATTCAGAATTTGCATTACTCACCAGCCCAAAAAAATAATGGTAATCTGTAGAGTGGCTGGTAAAATCAGACATGGCTGGTTGATTTTTTCTTTAAGATTCTTTTAAGGGCCTTTTCCTTTATTTGTGGTGACAGTGGATATACAGGAAAGGTAGGAGAGAGATGGGGGACGACATGCAGCAAAGAGCTGCAGGTCGGACTCAAACCCGTGCCGCTGCAAAGGATTCAGCCTACATGGGGCGCACGCTCTTACTGGGTGTGCGAGAGGTCGCCCCGAAAAAGTTAATTTTGAACGCTGCTCATACGCCATCGACAATTTCAGTGCACAACAGACTTCTTATCCTAGTCTGGGTCTGACTGACGCCACGTTCAGACAGGACGCCGAAACTATCGGCGGCCGCATAGTTCCAGCATCTGAGTTTGCACCACTTCGCCTCCTGTCCGAACCCGGCGTGAGGCTCAAATATGCATGACGGAATCTTTCCAATGTTTCTAGCCATCTTGATGCACGCTGATCTTTCACCGGTCAATGTACACCAGCGCGAGGTAGAGCTGCAACGATAAGTCGACTAATCGACCAGTCGGGGTCAGCCCTATGTTCCCACAGCCCTGTGGTCCCACAGCCCAATGGTCCCACAGCCCTATGTTCCCACAGCCCTATGTTCCCACAGCCCAATGTTCCCACAGCCCAATGTTCCCACAGCCCTATGTTCCCACAGCCCAATGTTCCCACAGCCCAATGTTCCCACAGCCCTATGTTCCCACAGCCCTATGTTCCCACAGCCCAATGTTCCCACAGCCCTATGTTCCCACAGCCCTATGGTCCCACAGCCCTATGTTCCCACATTTCTAAGATTTTTCTTAAAATTAGGCCCTATGTTCCCACAGCCCTATGGTCCCACATTTCTAAGATTTTTCTTGAAATGATTCCCTATGTTCCCACATTTCTAGGACATTTTCAAAATTAGGTCTTATGTTCCTACATTTCCCTTCAGTTTAAGCCCTATCCTCCCACAACATTTTTTAGGGTTAGGGGGCTACAATCTGATACAAATTTATGAAAAATGAAATGTGGCACAGGGCCTAATTTTGTAAAAAAAAATCGTAGAAATGTGGGAATATAGGCACGCTCCCGATCAGTCGATCGTCAGAAAAATCATTGCCAACTATTTTGATAACCGATTAATCATTTTTCATCCAAAAATGGAATAAAATGCTGTTTCAGCCTCTCAAATAGGGAGATTTCCTGCTCTTTTCTGTATTACGTTATTAAACCGAATATCTTTTAGGTTTTGGACTGACAAAACAAGACATTTAAAGACATCACCTTGGCTTTTGAGAAACTGGGATGAACATTTGTCGCTATCTTCTGACATTTTATGGACCAAACGATTAATCGAGAAACAAGTCGGCAGATTAATCAATGACAAAAAGTGGTTAGTTGCAGCCCGAGTGTGAAGGCAGATCCAGAATTCTCTCAATGAGGGAGAAAGAGTACATGTGCTTGCAGCTTCTTTTCTGAGTCGTTTTTTTACTTTTTACGTGTGAAAAACAATGTTAACCCTTGTGTTGTCTTCCCTTCGACAATGAACTTGTTGTCCTTCTGGGTCAGAATTGAAAATGAACTTTTTGTTGTTTTTTCGATGTATATGACGCTTTTTAAAAGTTTTTGTCACTTTTTTGTCAACGCCTTTTTTAATTCATGGTCAATAAACTTAATTTATATGACACTATAACTATTTTTTTTTGTTTAAAAATTAAAAACAAAATTAATGAAATTATTTCAACTAATAGTTAAGATCAGAGGATGTTGAGTGGGTCACAGACTGGTATATGTCAACGTTTAGTCAGGATACTGTTTTGAAACCATTTAAACAATTATTTGTGGCCAATTTGGTCGAAAGAATGCCCATATTTCTGATATAAAAAGACTTTGAAAATGGGTCAAATTTGACCCGAGGAAAACACAAGGGTTAAACAAAATATTTATCATAACCGGATATTTTTACATGCGTTAAAATGTGTTTGGAGGGATAACTTTAAGGTACTTAATATCAACAAGCTCTTATTATGAGCCAAGAGTCAAATGGAGGTGATATCTAAATAAAAAAGTCTGTCGGAGAAAACGAAGACTAAAAATGAAAATGTTCAGCCATTCTTTGGAAAAATCCAATCTGAATGAATTATGGTTGGGACAGCCTTCAGTAGTCTAGCTAGTTATTTGTGGCTGCAGCAGTAGGAGTCATTAATTGAGAATTTATTCTCGAGCCCATGGGAGAAAAAAAACCCCAAAACAGCACTTCAAATGCTCTGTGAGCCACATCTAAATAACTGTTCCCTCTATACTCCTGCACTTGTGAATTAGCCATTTAGGGCCCTATTTTAACGATCTAAGCGCACCGCGTGAAGCGCCTGGCGCAGGTGTGTTTAGGGCGTGTCAAAATCCCCTTTTGCTAGTTTGACGTCGGCAAAAAGGGTCCGTGCGCCGGGCGCATGGTTCTAAAGGTTTGGACTTAGTGTCTTCATTAATCAGAGGTGTGTTTTGGGCGTAACGTGCAATAAACCAATCAGAGATCATCTCCCATTCCCTTTAAAAGCCAGGCGCGTTTGGACCTTGGCGAATTGCTATTATGATGGAGGATTTGCACCGTAATATTTTTATTTGTAATCTTCTGCATGTGTGTGTGCTGCTGCGCTTCACTGTGTGTGTAACAAGCATAGTGTGTGCGTGCTGTGCACGAGCCTAGGAGTATTTTACTAATTTGCTGTTAAAATAACAATGAAATGCTGCGTTATTGACTTTAGACCAGGTTTCTGTTGGTCAATGGTGCGATCACTTCCCGCTGCCTCAAGATAGCAATATGCCCAGATTGCACCTGAACACACCTCCCTGTAAGACCAGCACGCCCATGGGCGCACAGATGGGTGCAGGGGCATTTGCTATTGGAACGACGCGGGCGCTGGACGGGAAATTGACAACTGCGTCAGGCTTAAACTAGCAAAGACACTTGCGTCGGGCTTTGCACTGCGCTGGGTGCAAGATACGACCCATAGACAGAAAATGGGTCAAATTTGACCTAAAGACAACACAAGGGTTAAAGAGTAACAGGCTGTTGAGGGCAGAGTATTGAAGTGTGTCGCCAGCAGAAACTAGTTCCTCCAGGCCAGCTGCCCTCCCATGCATACAAACCAAACAGTCTGCTGCTCCTCGCAACCACAAAGCTACACCTGATGTGGTACAGAATACAGCAGGACTATTGGAGCAAGCAGTGTACTGTTCCTCCGGGGCTTTTATTTGGGTCGGTGGGGGGGGGGGGCGCATTTGATAGCATTTTGTCCCTGAAAATTCAATGATCTCTGTGCACACGGTTGGAAGTACTATTTGTCTATCAACACATTTAACTTTCCATTTCCATTCCTATTTCAGTCCAAAATGCTGTTCATATTCATGTTCGTTTCGGAGCCTTGAGAACGTCAGGCAATATTTGCAAAAAGATAAAACGATTCTGGGCACAATTTATTTTCTATTTTACATGCTAATGTCAAACTAAACTGTAACATATAAGAGAATGGATCTCATGTTTTCTTTGAAAGGAAGTTCTTAATTTGTGTTTATCCTTCACAGAACTCCCACATTACACATTTTCTCCGTATTGTTGTTCATAAACATGAACAGATAATTCATGCAAAATGGAATATGACCAGATAATAAAGATAGTGGATTTGCTGTTTTCTTTAAAAAAAGGAAGTTCTTAATTTGTACTTTATTTTGTGTTTATCCTTCACAGAACGATTGCGTTACAAACGTTCCCTGTATTATCTTAAACATGAACAGATCATTTATGCAAAATGGAATATGGGCAGATAATAAAGATCTGGCATAATGCCGTTAAAGATTGACCTCGTGTGGTGGCCGGTTTGGCTCAGTGGTAGAGCAGGCGCACATATACTGAGAGGTTTATGCCTTGATGCAGAGGTCCAGGTAGCCGGTCTGTGACTGCATGTCTTCTCCCTCTCTGTCCCCTTTCTCGGCTTTTTGTCCTGTCAAAAATGAAAGGTGGAAAAGCCCCAAAAAATTATCTTAAAAAAGAAAAAGATTGACCTCATGTAACAGCTGATGTCAGATGGATTACGCCGTGTGAGAGTCTAAACTGAGCCGTCTGTTTCAGTCCGGACAGACCACGATCCTCGGCGGCAGCGACAGCCGCTGTGTTTCCAGTCTACTGAATCCTTTCAACTGGGAAATTCTTTATGTTCTGTTTGATCAATATGTGTAATCAGTGTTGATAAATGGAGAACACTGGCTGTTGTTTCTCAAGGACGTGTTGTATTGGAGTTCCAACGACTGTGGCTGGCTGCCTTTTGCATAGCAAGTTCTGTCTGAAGCTCTTATTGCTAGGGTTGGGCATCGAGAACCGATTCCTACTTGGAATCGTTTCATTTTTCTCAGAACTATTCGTCCATGAGTATAGGTTTTGTTTAGTGCTGCAACAAGTTTTCATAGTCGATTAATCTTGCGATTATTTTCTTGATTTAATCGTTTAGTTGTTTGGTCCAGGTAGCTTTAGGGTGCAGAACGGCAGAGATTAATCAATTAGTTGTCAACTATTAAAGGAATTGCTAACTATTTTTGATAATTGATTAATCTTGTTTGAGTCATTCTTTATGAAAATAAAAGTACACATTCTCTGATGTCAGCTTGTTAAATGTGAATATGTTCTAGTGTCTTCTCTCCTCTGTGACAGGAAACTGAATATCTTTGAGTTGTGGACAAAACAAGACATTTGTGGACGTCATCTTGGGCTTTTTGGAAACATTTTTTCCCCCATTTTCTGACATTTTAGAATCCAAACATCTAGGGCTGCAGCACAATATGACCTAAAATCAAAATCACGATTAATTGCACATTTTACCTCGATAACGATAAAAGAACGATAATTAATCACGGTGTTCTAAATAATCTTTTCTGAAGCCCAAATGTTTCCAGACGACGGGGCACAAGTTGCTCAGTTGACTCGGACTCGGTGTCTGAGTTATCCTCCGTTATGCTTTCCATGCGGCCGACTGGTCCGGGCGAAGTCACGTGACTACACACGCGGTAGAATGTTTTTAAGGAGAAAGTTGGCCTATGAACAGGAATAAATTATTGAAATTATCGTCATGGTAAAAATATGTCTAATTTCGATGTCGATACATTTTCGATTAATCGTCCAGCCCTACAAACAACTAATCCATTAATCAAGAAAAAAATCGATGATAAAAATAATGTTACATCAGGATGTAAGGAGGCGGATGTCATAATGCAGCGTAATCTTTAGGATGTCCTTGTTTTCTACGAACTACTCGTCCGTGTGCATAAGTTCTGTTTATCACTTCAAAAACGCGATTTAAAAATTTAAAATCCGGTGTGTTATTTATGGGGTTTCAGAGCGTAACAGCCGAGAAGGTGTGTCAGCGACAAAGAGTTATGAATTATGGAGAGACTATGTCAAGAATTTTGAGCGCTGTTCTCTCATTGTCAGGATGAGGCAATGACAAAACATCAGTCATGAAATTCAAAAAGCTCATATAAAAGTGTAGGTAAAAGGGAGAGAGCATTAGGGCCAGCAGCCCATCAGCTCTCAGCGGCTTATTCATCCTGCAACAAAGCCCGAGTGGGGGAGAAGAAAAAGGAGAAGAAAAAGCAACATGAAAGACTTTTAAGTGGTTCTGCCTGGTGGGTATTTTGGAGTGGACAGGAAGGAGGGTGATGGAGCTGACCATTACAAAACATCTTGAATGCTCTCCTCGGGGCAAATGGTTGAGTAGCACATTATACACGGAACATCCGAGGGCTTCATGCTGCATCTTGTTGCTGCGCAGAGCGAGCGAGAGAGCGGCAGGTTCGCGTGTTTTGTTCCAGCAAGATTGTGGGTTGACTGATAGCATCTATCATATTGTTGCCTTGATCCTTGAGGTCTGAGGGGGTGAAGGATGAAAAAAAACGAGTCAATAAATGGCTAATTTGAAGCTTAATACGTCATTAATCGTCATTTTTTTAAAGATTACTTTTTGGGGCTTTTCCCTTTATTTGATAGTGACAGTGGATAGACAGGAAAGGGGGGAGAGAGATGGGGGAGGACACGCAGCACAGGGCTGCAGGTCGGGTTGGGCATCGAGAACCGATTCCTACTTGGAATCGTTTAAAAAATTACAATTCCAGTAGAAACGTTTCTTTATTGGAATCGTTTGGAATCGTTTAGAGCAGGGGTCTTCAACGTTTTTTAAGCCAAGGACCCTTTAACTGAAATAGAGACGGAGTAGGGACCCACTACTACATATATTGTATAAAATGAAGTATATATGAAGTAAATATTAAACTGGGCCTACAATAACGTGTAGCGTGGCCTAAAGCTTTTATACATACTTTTCTTTGCATAGAATACTAAGGTATTAAAATAGCCTAATAATTGTTGGCATGATTTTATGTGGCAGAGTGAATCCTCAGGATGAACTGTATCTGTGGATCTTAGTGACGACCTTACCTATAGGCCAGTAAGCCTAACATCACTGGGGATTTATATTTGCTAATAATATGTTGGATTCATGTTAAAACTTTTTAATTCTTGAAAAAACTTTCAAAAATTAACCATAATTTGGAGGCCCCCCTTCATTGACTCTGATGACCCCCTATTATTTGTGAAATAAGCACGTGACCCGTTTCAACTCCAGCCCTCAAAAATCGGAATCAAGAATCGATAAGAACCGGAATCGAAAGGAAGAATCAGAATGATTAAAATCCAAACAATGCTCAACCCTAGCTGCAGGTTGGATTTGAACCCGGGCTGCTACAAAGAACTCAGCCTACATGGAGCGCACGCTCTTACTGGGTGAGCTACAGGTTGCCCCATTAATGGTCATTAATCATAAAGCAAAATCCTAAAAATTCCCTGGTTCCAGTTAGGGCTGGGTTCAAATAATCGATTGTTTGAGTGATCTGATATCAATTTAATACAATCCCTAAAGCAATCTTTCAATATATGCCTTTTCACCATGGATGTATAACCCACCCCAAACTTTTTGGGGGGTCAATTCTTAATGTAAACATTAACCTGGTGCATTATAAAACATATTTGAGGGTGTTTTCTTGCTTGTACAATTTACAGCAGAAGTTCTCTGACAATCTCTTTTATATTTAAGCTAAGTTGGTATTGTAACTGAAATTTCCCTAACCCTAAAACCCTTCCCTAAAAATGTAATCCAATCGCGAAGTTGTGAATTTGAAGCGATTCAGGAAGCCATTGGCGATACCCAGCACTAGTTCCAGTTTTTTCTCTCAGTTCCCACCCAAAATCCTTTCAGTTTCTCAACGGTGAGCACACTGTGTTTGAAAAAAACAACAACCCTGCTGTGTGTTCTTTTGGTGTTGATTTTTGTCTGATAGTAGAAATCAAACTTTATTTTAAATATCTCAATTTTCACACAACAATACAATATGTGTCACAGTAGATGGAAAAACAGACAGAAAGACTTATGCAAACTTTGTCTGCATTGTTTTTAAGGTTCCCAACCTTAAAAACAATGCAGACAAATACAATAAAAGAAATAGATGGCTATTTAACAACTCAACGAGGGTTTTCTACATGGTTGAAAATGTTTTTTTTCCCACAGTCAACAGCAACCTAGTTTCACTTCTGTGTGCGTCGTTAGCAGTTCTGTTCTCTTGGCGGATCGTAATGATATGGATTGCAGCATGACGAGGCTTGTGACTCTGTTTCAGGCTGACGCAGTGGTGTAGTCTACGTGATAAGCAGGTATACGCAGTATACCCACTAAGAAATCTCCAGGATTTCCATACACCCACTTAAAAATGCCCAATGACGCAACAACACATTTTTCTGACAGTACTTTCACTTCAGATATTTGTATTCACAAATATGGGGTCGAGTAATGTGACAGCAAACTAAACTAACACTACAGAACATGCAGAGAGACTTTTCTCATCCTTCATCGACCCGCTGCTCGCTGAGCGCAGTGCGTAGTGGGTGCATAGTGTGTGCATAGCGACCGGACCCCAATGCTCCGCCTACACTAACGCCAGTATCCTCCCTTCACCGCACATTTAAGACAAATATAAGTAGCCTATCTTATTTTGTCCTCGTTGCTTCGGGGTCCACTTTTGTGATCCAGGCTTAGTTCCCTAATGTGAACGCCTCCTCACTGCTATATATTCCATTATATTTTTGATATATTTTGAATGCCATCTGTGTTTTCCTTCTCATAGGATAAATAAAGGTTTTCCCACCATACATTGGTGCATGAAAGTGTATCATGCAGGAAATTTGTCTTTGATTCTCAAAATAACCCTGGGGAGGACACCCAGAACCCACACTTTGATATGCTATAATGATCATGTTTCATTGGCCAGTTACCGTGCCACTTGCACATGTTCGTGCACGTCAGCGCACAGGGCCACTACGTGACAAACCCTATGGAGCGTACCACATGTGTGCATATTTCGAGAGAGTGACAGTGTAAGTGAAGAAATAGATAGAGTCAACAAAACGAATCAGAGAAGAGAGTACAAATAGTTTCTATACTAATAAAACGAGGCATTAGAAAGTTTGTAACTACACCAGAAGTATATTTAAATAACACTTGCCTGATGGATACTCCTCTCGGCTGCTACCGTGCTATCGGCGCTATGGCGCAGTACTTACATACTACTACTACTACATATTTCTGGTGTAGTTACAAACTTTCTAATGCCTCGTTTTATAAGTACAGAAACTATTTGTCCTACTGTAGAAGTTTGGTATCATTCCGGGCATTATTACTGGGGTAATTTACGAGATACAAACGTGGCTCCATTAGCACCTGCACTAAGCTAACCAGCTGATAACGCTAACTCGACCAACGTTATAACAAGGGAAAAAAGCTTATGGGGGGTTGTTTGGCTCGAGGTCAATGTGCAAAGCAGCCTAGGGTGAAATTCAGGGCATGAAATTAACACCGACCACCCGCCAAATGCAGGTGAATTTTGCAATTGGCGGGTAACACTGTCAATCTACCTGCCACATTGGTAGGTTGCCAATGAGAATTGAGTGATTCAGACGCGTAACTATCGGTAAGCAGGGTACGGGGTTGCTTACGGCCTGGACCAATCGGGCCCGCATCACTGGAAGACATTGACAGCCGGGTCCCTCTATCGCATTTTCATTACTCGCATTATTAATCGCATACATAATTAACGGTGCCTGAACCGATACTTTTTAAGAAAGTAAAAAAAAGAAAAAAAAAAAAAAGGGTACTAAACAACAGTTGGTAACACTAAAGAACGGCTTGTTTATTGCTAAGGCCATATGGTCAAAATTAAATGATTTAATAATAATGTATAACAATAATAACTTATTTCACTAGTAAATTGCTGTTGAACGACAAAAACAACCACCAGATGGGAAAAGGAGATTTACAATAACTTCAAATGCACCACAAGGCTGTAGTTTACCAGTTTCATTGAACGCACCGTCTGTGTTGTTTTTCCGATGGCTAAAACACAGTCAAACTTTAGCTACATCGTTTAGCGTTAGCTGTCAGCATTTTAACAGTTTTTAATCCAGCCACTAGCTAGCGGTAGGCTAACGTTAGCTGCTGTCGAGTATAGTGTTAACTAGCTAGCGGTAGGCTAACGTTAGCTGCTGTCGAGTATAGTGTTAACTAGCTAGCGGTAGACTAACGTTAGCTGCTGTCGAGTATAGTGTTAACTAGCTAGCGGTAGACTAACGTTAGCTGCTGTTGAGTATAGTGTTAACTAGCTAGCGGTAGGCTAACGTTAGCTGCTGTTGAGTATAGTGTTAACTAGCGTCCCGTGCAGCGGTGTGTGTGTTTCCTGTATCGTCTGTTTCAGAGCATCAGAGAGAAGAGCAGACATATCAGTGGCTCCAGATTTCGGTAGCCAGGGTTGGCAGGAAGAAGATTTTTACAAGTAAATGTTCCAATTAATGATCCAGGCAGCACATTCTCGTCTCCCTCCTTCATTTTACAGTCCAATGGAGGCTAGAACGGCTCCGGGTCAAACGTCAATATGGCATGGATTAATCTGCGTTATTTTTTTTTACGTGTTATTTTTTCGCAGATTAATTAATCGAAATTAACGCGTTATTTTGACAGCCCTAATTTTAACATCAATGTACGCTGTGACGTTTATTCACCCTAAAGTCAGCGGCTGCTGTTTCAATCCTGTCGGCTCTTTGCAGCAGGCGGGGCTGCTTAGTTCCCCCCGCGACTCACACACGCAAACAAACACAAACACACACGGTGGATGCAGGAAAAAGATGATGATACAGGATGACCTAAATTGAGGACAGCTGCGCTCGTTATTGTAAGTGCAATGATAAGTTAAAGTCCAATAAGTACTTTATCAAACCGTATGACTGTGTGTCCCAGACCAGGTTAGGAAATTAACTAACAATGTAAATATCAACAAGCCACTGACAATGACAGATGTTCATATTTGATTCATTCAATAAATTATTATTTTTTGTCTTAAATCCACCAGCCATTTTCATATTATACCAACATTTGCAGCATCCTGAGCCTTTTTGGTTACTAGGAAAACTCAGCCCAGAGTAATTAATTAATAGTAATCATTATTATTCTCCCCAAAACAAGTTTCTTTTTTATTTTTAAAGAACTATACAAAAAATTAATTGAAACGTTTTTTTAAACTTTCACTGTCTATGTGAACCCCTATGCAGGATTATCAAGGCTGGCCCCCCCACTACTACAGCATGTGATGACGGTGCAATGTCCACGAGTAGGCAATAGGACAGGATAGGATCATAGAGACACAGCAATTCCTGTTTTTCACCTTTATGAGGCAAAAAAAAAAAACTGGCTGGTAAAAAGTCACAGTGGGAGGTGGATTTTTAAAAGTGGCTGGTGGTCAAAAAAGTTAACTTCAGGCTCTAGTGAAATTACTCCGAACCATCACTTTAATGGCGGCCCTATTCATGTCAATGAATGTACTATCCTAAAAACAGTCAATTACACAAAACACTTTTACTGCACGTTGAACTGCATCTGTAAAGAGTTTTGTTTCCGAAATGTAGAGCTGTTTCAGACAGCCTCAACACGTCTCTGCACTGTGAAGTAATCATAGCAACCAAAAAGGCTGAAATAATGCCAGCTGGGAATTTGTGTGAGATTTGTGTGGCATTTCTCACTTCATTCATTAAACGCGAGAGCCTGGAGACGGACAATCCAAATCATTATGTTCCTCGTAATAAGTAATGACCTTGCCTGCTCTGGGAGACGAGTGGGACCAAATTATAGCAGCGATCACCCTGTGACACTGCACAGCCACTGGTTTTGAGTGAGGGAAGAATTTAATTCTGCTGTTGCATTTATTTTGACTCTACCCCGAACATGTAGAGAGCACTTGTCAGTGTCCTCTGAAAGAAAACACAAGTCAGATTAGAGAAGTGCTCACTGGCTGAATAGCCTCTCTCTTCTGAGAGTTTAGTTACATTTCCTCCTCATATTGGGCCTTCACATGAAGCTGTCGACTTCCAGCTTTGACAGCTTCCCTCATTGAAGACCTGAGAGCTGAAAGCATTATAGTGGATTATACTAAGTCTGGCACAGCAAGACTTGCTCATTGTAAAGTGATCCTCCTGCTTTTCTGACAATCTGTCTGTCGAGAGTTTCTATGGGGTTAGTTACTTGTTAGTTGCTAACCATCAAAAAAACACTGTGCTCTACTTGTGAAGGATTTGGTAAAGCAAGCTTAACTGAACCTGATGCTGTCCAGGTATCAGTAGACGTGTTTCCATGAATGTATTTTTGTGCACGTTTGAAGTATAACATTAGAAAAGCAGTATGGAAACCCTGTAAAATTGGACAAAACAAAAATATAAATGTTTGCTTGAGTTTTTTTGCCTTTCTTGAAAAAGAGTTGATGCTAAATGGGACATGGAAACGCCTTTGCTGAATTAGTTCTGACGTAGCAAACATTGAACTCGCATGACTGATCAGCTGTTTCAGTTCCTGTACCAGTTGCTAAACTCTTCACTGGGCGGTCAGGACGACTTGACTTAGTGGAATGATTTTACTGTGGAGATCAACATGGGAGGAGTGCTCACTCTGACTGACAAAAAAAAAAAACCAAGACCACTGCTCTACTTGAAGAACCCTCAGTCGACAGAGGGGTCTCCGACTTTTAGGGGTCAGACCTACTACCGCCTCAAGAAGACAAAAGACTCCTTTTTTATCTGTATGTTTCAATTTTAACATCCGTTGCTGAGCCACTAGTTGGAGTTTGTCTAAAGCTTTGCAGACTTTTGGTTAGATGTAGTTAGGGCCAAAACAGGATTAACCCAGCAAGGGGCCCTGGTGCTGAAATGACCTGTGAAGACCCTTACCATACCAGAGAAATTTGTAATTTTTTTATTAGTCTGGGCATCCTGATTGACAGAGGTTTGGCGACTTGCCAATCTCTCTCCCATCATATCCTCTCGTCTCTGTATTTTAAACTATCCAATTAAAAGGCCTAAAAATGGCCCAAAAACAAAAGAAAATCCACAAAGTCATTGCTACTTTGATGGGATTTTTTTGGGCCTTGAAGCGGTACCCCGCTTTGCATGGTTAGCAGTCCAGCCTTGGGAAGGATCAATCTGGACAATTAGTGTCTTCATCATGAAGACTTGAGCACCATTTGCTGAAAACATGAGCAACTCCTTCATTAATTTGAACCTGGGTGCAGTTTTCATGAATGACTTCCATCGTGTGTTTCTTTCCTAAACCTAAAGCTGCTGTTGCTGCACCTTATTTCAGCTGAGGATCTGCCGAAGCATTTACATATGAGCTAAGACACTAAAGATGACCTTCAGTCTGCTAATGAAGGAAAGTGCTGATTGCCGTGTGCTGCTGCGCATTGGAAGCACCTTCATGTGCTCTGATGTGAATTCTAAAGCGAATATCTGACGGAACTTGGGAGATAAATTTGCTTTCTTTTGCTTTCATGTTGGCAGCAGAGCTGCAACAACATACTAATTATGACTGACAATCCTCAGAGGTTTTAAAGGCTGGTAGATTTGTTTAATAAGAAGACAGGTGATAAAGCCCTGTTAGCATTAAAAGGGTTTAGTTAAGGATTAACTTTTCCCCAGAAGTTAAGAGGTACTTTCTGCAATTGGCTTATTTGGCTTTTTAAAAGTAAATATTAACCCATCCATAAATGTAATGTATCCTTCATGTGTGTTACTCAACACAAAGCGGCCAGCAGAAAACGATCATCATAGTTCATTCTGACTTTTCTCATGCAACTCTTCTATTAAATGAGTATCTGAGAAATGAGATCTGCTTTCAGTTACAAAACAAAGTCTAAATTTCACTTTGTTTCTGTGTGTATCTGAGGTAGAGGGCTAAAAGAAGGATGTAATGTTGCAAAACAAGCTTTACATCTCTGCTCAAAGCTACAGCTATAACAATATGTGAGAGTTCTATTCACAGTTCATTTGGAACAAGACTAAGAGTCTACAGCCATGCCAGCGGCTCTTCATGGCTGTACTTCACAACAGCGGTGCTTTGAGCTAAATGCTAATGTCAGCATGCTAACATGCGCACAATGATATGTTACCATGCTGATGTTTGGGAAGTAACATTACCTTGGTTCTCATCTTAGTTTAAAACGTTAGCATGCAAAATGTTCTAATTAGCAGTAAACCCAGCGTAAAGCTGAGGCTGATGGGAATGTCTTTGCATTTATTTGGTCATAAAATAAAGGATTGGACACATTTTTACCAGATAATGACTCTAAATGAAAAGTCTGGGAATTGTTTTTCCGGATTTCAGCAGAACACGGCTGCTCCGAGCTCTGTGTGCTGGCGCCACGGTGGGAAGGCACAAACCCTTCATTTAAACACACTGACCACACAAAAATGACACAGAGCTGGATTGAAACTGGCAAAGTAGCCCTTTAATTAGACAGAAAATTGGTCAAAGAAGTTACATAATGGAGAAATAATTGTTTATTCTCTATATTAGCTGCTATATGGGAAATACAATCTTTCTGACCTTAATGCATGTACCTTTTAAAATTATTTTGAATTTATGAGATAGCTGTGCAATTCTATAGTTTGACAATGGATTCAGCAGTGTCACGCTATATGCATGAGGATAAAAAGACACATTCATTCTCACTGCATGAAGCTGAACTTCTTGTTTAAAATGAACAATCTCCAAGTGGATGTTTTTTTAATCAGTATTACCAAAAATGTAAGCCCTCCAGAGTCTCATTGTTTCAGACCATGTGAACGCCACGTGCTCTGGCAGCAGATGCACTCGGACAGTTTGAAATTGAGATAGAATTGAAGCCTGCAGCTACCCTGAGAGTACATTTTGAGATATGGCCATTATTATGCAGCAAGTGCATTTCCCATTAAAGAAATCCCACAATCTAGCTGACCTAAACCTAACTCTTGTCTTTCCATCATAGGACATACACACACTTGCATACAAAATAACTTAAGGGTTTTCTTTAACCCCGGTGCTCCCACCTTCATCTCTGTGATGGTCAATTATTAACCAGTTTATCTCAATGACAGGTGGACCGTCCTCTGCGGGGCTGTGTGTGACTTTTTGCAAATAGTGCTGATATGTCTTCTTATGTGTGGCAGCTCACCCATGGGAATATCACCACTAACCCACAGCCTCCTGGCTTAACTCCTCTTACTGTCTGTCAATAAGCACAGCTCTGAGAGGGAGAGTTCAATACTTTTGAAGTTATGTATTTTTTCATGCAGATGTTAAACATGCAGTGCTTTCACGACTTAAAGCTGCACTAATCAATGTTTTATATTAGGGATGCTAATTTAGAGTTGTTTTTTTTCTGAGATGGCCCACCCTCATTAACCCATCATTAACCGTTAACTGACAAGCGGACAACAAAGTCCCATTTCACCCGTCTCGAAAGGCTCGGCTCATACTTTCTGTGTTCCGTGGACAGCTGCAGACTTGTACAGGTCGCTCAGCCACAATGTTCTGTGCATTGTCGTGGACGCATGCAGTCACTTTCCTGGAACCGCTTGCGCGAGAGGTGTGTATGTCTGAGCCGAACTCCACTCATCTACATGCAAAGTAGTCAGCTGTGTGTCTGCCTGGCATACTCTGTGTAGGACGGACGATTGAACTTGCCAGTCCTCATCAATGTAGTGCCATGTGTCACGGAGCTCCCCGTGAGAGCGCCGTCCAGCAGAAAGCCACCAACTTGCTTTGAACGCAATTAGTTCAAAGTTAGTACTAGCAAGTTAACTTGCAGTTAAGAAATATATTGTAAAGCCTATTTTTTTTATCATGCAAAAAAGTTTTTAAATAACTTATTTTTGTTTTAATAATGTTTTTAACTGATAGTATTAACGTTCAAAATTCTTATTGTCGGTTAAACGGTTAACCATTAACATCCCCATTTCATATTAACAATGGGTCAAATTACTATGTTTGATGTTAAAGGGGTCCCTCATAGTGACAAACCCACAGAAAATAATCACCCAACTTTGCACTACAGAGCGTTTTAGCCTCTTTCAGCTCATTGTTTCAGATCATAGGGGACGGAACGTTCTGCAACGATCTGCCCGAGGAAATTAGGTTGGCCTAGTCCCTTCTTTAAAAATACTTTTATCAGAGAGCCTTTACTCAAAAAATAAATAATGCGACACATGCACAATCAGAACTGAAGTAACGTGCCAAAAGCACGGTATTTTTCTAAACATAACCAAGTAGTTTTTGTGTCTAAACATGACCAAACTGCGACCGTTTCACAACGCTGACGACATTAAAACTGTGACCGTTGAGTTCTCTGGTTTAGATATGAGGACGGAAAACACTCCTGTGGATTGCAAATTCCGTGATGGGCCCACGGAATAATCTGTTAAATGAACACGGCCCCTTAAGTTAAGGAAAAGGTTGTGGGTGGGCGGGATAACAACGGGTTGGGTTTAGGAAAAGAAGAACGGGACGGCCGTATACAGCGGACGGGTTGGACTTAGGAAAAGAACAGCGGGTTGGGTTTAGGAAAAAAAGAACGGGACGGTTGGGTTTAGGAATCGTGACACACGGAACACGATCCCCGGTCTCCTGGGTGAAAGTCCTGTGTTGTTTGACCCATCCACCACCCCAACCAACCTCCCTATGTGGATTTTCGGGCTTTCATACTACTCGCTACCATTGTTGTCGGGGTAGATTAATTTGCCCCGAGTTAACAAGTGGGAACACTGACTTTGTGTGGCGTTCCTTAGTATTTTTTTTCAAGTAGGAGGTCAGAGATTTTTAAGTTCCAGGTTGTCTGGAACGCAGCATTAGAAACTCCACTCAGCCATTAACGGTGATGTTTTGAAGCCATTCCTGTGAGGGGGATTTTTTCTGCAGAAAAAGAAATCCTCTCCCGATTGGCAGGTCTCTTGGGGACAACCGCAGGTTTTCCTCCAGGATTTCTCTATATTCTGCGGCTTTCATGTTTGCCTCAACCTTCACAAGCCTCCCAGAGCTTGCTGCAGAGAAACAGCCCTACAGCATGATGCTTCCACCTTCCCCACAGCTTCATGGTCAGGAAAGTGTTCAGTTCAATCACGGAATTAAATTTAATGGGCAAAAAGCTAAATTATACCTCATTCCACTTTGTTTCAAGGTCTCCGACATACCTTTGTACAGTGTTTTTCTCTTGTCCACTTTTCCTTTTAAAGCTGTAACTGGTGAGTCACTGAGGCAGCATCCCAGCCATGGCGCCCTGTTGCTTCTTCATAGCTGCCATAAGTCTCTGGGGGCCTCCCTAACTTACTAGTTCCTCCTCTCACACAGAGTCTCAGTTTCTGAGGACGGCCAGCTCAAGGCAGATTTACAGCTTGACATGTTTTTTACTGTTTTATGGGCGACCTTACTGCACTCTGAAGGAAATATTGTGCGTGGGGAACTTTTTTTGGATCCTTTTCTCTAATTGATGCCTTTCAGTAACCTCCTCGTGATGTTCTTTTATTTTTTTTATTTACCAGGAAATGAACTTCCCAGCAGTTCATACTGATGTTTTTAACCTAAAGATTATTTATGATCACAGGTGATCTCTTCAATTTACTTTGCGACTTTTGAAAATTGGCTGCACCAGTGATGATTTAAATATGTCAGTAAATGCAGGGCTCCAGACTGGGACCAAATGGTCACATTTTGCGACCAAAATTTGAGAGTGTGCGACTGAATTTTACATCCAGTCGCACATGTGCGACCAGTAAATTTGCCCCCTTTTTTACACGTTAAACGTCGAAATTTCGGTACCTGACAGCGCGTAAGCTCAAGCTTATCTGTCCTCTCTGAAAATTGACAGAGAGCGGAGCTCTGACACAAACACACACACGCATAGCTGCGGACGGTGCAAACTACGTCGGCTCTGCAGTTTTGTTGAAGTCACAGTGAGTCACGGAGATGCCGATAAAGTGATTTCAAGTGTGGTTACAGTTTTTCAAAACTTAACGCAGACAGCATTTACTGCAATATGATATTAATGGAGAGCCGAAAGCGGTCGCGGTGCTGTTGACGTTACACTTCCTAAGCAGGTACAACAGTGGTTTCTGTGCCCTGGGGACTGACTGACAGGCTGAGGTTGTAAGGCAAGGCAACTTTATTTCTACAGCAGCTTTCAGCAACAAGGCAACTCAAAGTGCTTTACATGAAACAATAAAGAGCAGTTAAAAACGGTCATGAAAATAAATAAATAAATAAATATATATTTATATATATATATATATATTTTTTTTTTCATGACAACGATGGTGCTGTCAGTTAACCTTCTATGTTGCATCTTCAAAAGTGACACTGAATTTGAAACAGCACATTGTAATTTCTGTATCTATTATCAAAGTATTTATTAGTAATATAGTGGAAATTAGTAGAAATGTGAATATTTGGTTAGCATGTTGATTTACGGTGTGTGCCCCTAAATTTTCTGGTTGCGCCTCTAAAATGTTCAGTTGGGGGCCACTGTGCTCCTAGTGAAAAAAGTTAGTCTGGAGCCCTGAAATGGGGTGAAGTAGCTGTAATAAAAGGCATGTACATGCAGACCACCCTTCAACTGTGTTAGCGCGTGTCGTTGAGTAAAATATTAAAATTAAAATATTAAATCCATCACTAACTGCTAAAGCTCTGCACTGATGAAGATACCAAAAGATGATAATCATCTTACATCAATCCTAATATAATAAACATCCTTTTAAACCCCACTGTGTTCACATTCACAAAGTAACAACCGTTTAAAGACAGATTCATTTCACACATTTTGTCCTCCTTTTAACTATGAAGCACTGATTAGGACTAAATCAATTGAGCTGGTGGCGTTTATGGTCTTTCGGAGTTAGAGTCAGTTAGAGATGTTGACTCCTAATGATCGGCTGCCATCAGGACTATTAGTTTGTTTTTTGAAACATCAGAACACGGAGCAAAGAACATCCTCCCTCCAGCCGAAGTACCACTTTTAAGTTATAAAGTTGCATCCTCAACCCGTTCTCACTCCGAACTCGTAAAATACGGATGTTTGGAGAGTGGCTGTCAGTGTCTGAAGCGACCAAAAAAGCGCCCTTCAGCGTGTTTGTAGAACGTACCGGGGAGAGCAGCAGCTACACGGGGTTTGAAGATGACGTCACACTAAGAGCGACTACAGTAGTGAGTAGTATGTAAGGCCGAAATCATAGGGAGGTTGGTTGGAGTGGTGGATGGGTCAAACACAGGACTTTCACCCAGGAGACCGGGATTTGTGTCCCGCGTTCTTCCAACCGTCCCGTTCTTCCCGCGTGTCACGGAAACGTAAGCCCACCCACGACCTTTTCCTTAACATAACTGCGTCATATTTGGACGCCAATAGTCCCGACCAAGCGTGTTTAGATAAAGCGCGTTATCTGACCCTAAAGGAGACTTTTAGCGTCAATAACAATGACAAAGGCACCTGACCAAGCATCCATATTTTATGCGATGGGATTGAGAATCTGTTGGCATCCTTCATTATACCAACACAGTGGGAAAAACTCTGAATTCTTTCATTTTTTGATTAATATCATGATTGATGCATTCAAATACAACATTTTCATAATTAAATATGGTGTAAACAGCTCTTTTTGTGTTGGTTTATCACATTCTATGGGGACAACATAATCCCAGACACGCATAAGGAAACATTTTCGATAATATCGCCGTTGCATTCTCCGCATTTTCCTCTGCACTTTAAATCTGTGGCCCGAGGGTTGAAGCGCCTCCTGAGCCTCTCAGTGCTGGCAAGGTGTATCCGGTAGCTTCTTCCCGACCTCAACAGGAAGAAAAGGCTGTTACCTGGTTGGTTTGGATCTTTAATGGCTCGTCTAGCTTTAATCTTAAAATATCCTTTAGGCATGGTAGGGCACAGCCTAAATGCTCAGCTGAACGAACCACTCTCTGCAGAGCCTGGCGGTCTTGTTCGGGGCTGTTTCCGTACAAGGCAGTGTTGTTCCCTGTCAGGACGCTCTCTGATGCAGGAGTAGAAATTCCTCAGTATTTGAGGGAACCCGGGCTCCATCCACATTTCCTTCTCCTGCTTCACTTTTTGCATCTTAGTCCATTCCACAGAGGAAGCATGGGTTAGACGTGAGGAAATCATGCAAGGAAACGTGGAAATGTGTTTTTGCGGGATGAGACGTCCTTTCGTATTAAGGGTAATGTGAATTTGTCACCTGTATGGCCGCAGTTAGCAACGGCTTTCAGCTGCACGGCTTCCCGGAAGGCTGCTCTCGTGTATCCTCGCTAATAGCTCCTCAGAGATCCCTCCTCCATCCTCTATCCTCGCTCCTCGGGGCAGGAATAAGAGCTTTGAGACGGCTTCACGAATTAGGGCTGCTGATGATGCAGCATGGGTTTGATGCAACATATCTTCCTGCTAATGCAAATACGGCAGACTTGTTGTCATGTAAGAGATGCATTGAGGCATTAATCAAGTTGTGATTGATCGTACAGCCCTATGGCCTACATGATATATTTCAAACTTTACTGATGCAGCTCTAATCATATTGTAATGATGTGTTTAATAATATAATATTTGTGCCTAAAACCGAAAATAGTTCCAGAACGTAATATGCAAGTCTACACAAAATCCATATGGTCTGAAACATTCCTGATTGAACCTTTGAAGCTTAGTGCTTAATCAGCATCATACTAAGGCTTCTAATCAATGTAAAGGTGGGTGGAGTGGGAGCCAGCCTGCCTGACAAATTACAGAGAGTGAGTTGTGTGCACCCAGGCTTCAGAAATACCTCACAGCAGTTGCCTGACAGGCTTCACTCATGAATTACGCAGCTGACATCGCTAGCTCTCGGGAGAAAACGTTCCTGCTGGGAGAGTTTGCGTCAGTTGTTTGTTCTTGCAGACCTTGATAAAAGCTCATTGCCGTTACCTCCTTTTCTGTGACTGTGCTAAATGCCTTTCAAGTCTGGAGTGTGTGTTTGGATTTAAATACAGTAGCCTAACAAAGAAAGCAGATCTTGTGGTGAGAATAGTTGAGCGATTTGTAAGATTTTGTCACTTTGATTAAGTTTTGCATGTCATGACGGCATTTTGTGTCTCTCGGCCGTGTCTTGGTAGCATTGCATTTCCCCCGATTCATTTCCTGGTTCTCCATAAACAACGTGAAATCAAGGAGAGGGTTAACTTCTCCTGCTACAGATTTCCCACCGTGGTCAGAAAGAACAGGGGAGACACTTTGTTTCTCTCACTATGACTCTAGAGTCTCTACTCGCTCCGAAGCTAATCACTCTCACTCTCTCACTTCTCCCTCTACCACACACTCCCAACACACACACACATGCCGGCTCGACGCACACACCAACGCACAAGTATAAACTTCAGGCCACTTACGTAGGCTACGGAGAAAGCTCTGCGTGGAGCCTCTGCAGACCATAAATTAAGCTTTAGGTGCACATATTTGGTGAGGGGTTCAAGGGTCTTTCGTCTTTTCAATTAAAAAAACAATGGAATTTCACATCATTTTCACCATTAATATTATCATAACTGTGTCTAAAACATTAGAAAAGCTAGAGCAGAGAATACATAAAAAAAAACACAAAAATGTTAAAGACAAAACTTACTAAAGAATTCCAATGGGGACCAGCTACATTCATTAGATCTGATCTTTTACATTAGGCTTAGGTCGTGCCTAAAACTACTTTGGGGCTGCTCCTAAGCCTTATTATAGTAGGGAAATCCAAGTTCAGTAACTGTTGTCAGTCACTGTATAGATTTGTGGATTTTCCCGCCCCCACCTCGTTCAGTCCTCTTCACTATCTTTGGTCCTCACAGAGGCTCCGTGATAGAGAAGCCGAAACTGGGGCATCCATGTCTCAGAAACCCCTTAGTGTGTATGTGTGAAACTCAGGCCACATCAACTATTTATGCTCCGCAGACCGCAACCTCATTCAGGCATACGTTCAAAGGAAAAGTAACCAGCAGTCATTATACAGCTTGCACTCATTATGCAGTATTGTACATTGATCCTTCTTTCATTTGCACGACGTGTACTAGTTGTTTTTTTATATTAACACTGCAAGATACTTGGAGAGATTGGAATTATTTTAGTAAAACATCATACAGAGCACGCTCAACATGCCATCTGGGAAATCAGGTCAATTACTGAAGGGATTATTTTTCTAATCATAGTGGATAGATTTGTGGTACAAACTGAGATTAGCAGAGCTATCTCTTGGCAGGAATTCAATTTTTTAGGTTAAATATGCTGATGTTCTTCCAGCACAGAAAGGCAATGGATAAAACCAAAGTAAGAATAATGGAATCTATTTTACATGATGTGCTATTTATGAAAACTTTAGATACATTACTCTAAAATGCAACTTTTTGGGCTATTTTTTCATCACTGACAAACAGTTCACACTCATGCTGGCAGCACTTTTTACTGCTGACTCTCAGGAGTAGTCTACATCGACGACGTTTCATTTCCGGGATTGTTCAGGTGCCGCCGGAAATTCTGCCGGATGTGCCCTCATTTTGGCCGGATGTCCATTGCCTTCCTCTTTCTTTGTGTTGGCGTTCTAACCTCTCGTGGATTTGTGAGGACTATGGTTAACTGCTCCTCAGATCTCTGCAGGGTAAATCCAGACAGCTAGCTAGACTATCTGTCCAATCTGAGGTTTCTGTTGCTCAACTAAAACTACTTTGAACGTACACACGTTCCACCAAAACAAGTTCCTTCCTGAGACTATTTTGCAGAGGCACCGTGGCTCCGTGCGGCGTTTAGCACCGCCCAAGACGATTGTGATTGGCTTAAAGAAATGCCAATAAACCAGAGCACGTTTTCTCCCATCCCAGAATGCTGTGTGGACTAGCTAGACCCTTCTCCGCAGCGCTCTGGCAGTGCGAGACTAAATCAGGAGAGACTTTATTTTGATTTAACAATTGTTTATTGACATGTGCACAATAAACATGATAAATGACAAAAGTCTTTGGTGATTAGACCCCATTGTGACTTCATATTTTAAAGGGGGTCGAGAAGCCGTGAGTAGTGTAGGACAATGGTTCTCAAACTTTTTCTCGTAAAGGACCCCTATAACTAACACAAATTAGACCATGGATCCCCATTTGATAAGATGTTGTCTCAGAGGCCCCTATCTGATAGGATTTTTGCTTTTAGATGTTTTAATTACAGAAAGTATATGACACTCATGACATACATTCTGTCATTGTGTTACTTATGAATGACAGAGAAAATTATAGGGAACCCCTTCAAGGACACCCACGATGGGGCCTAGACACTGGTGGTGATGGTGATGAATGAAGAGGATGCTGAGATCTAGATGGATGAGAAGAGATTATTACATAACCTGGATTACATAGATCCATAGGCATAATTTACAGGGGGGATAAAGACATTTGAACCAAAAATTGATAGCCTGGGAAAACCCTGACGAACTTCCGGCAAATATATATATATATTCACATTTTATAAAAACATTCATTTCATAATTTAAGTTTTCTAACAATTCATAAATAAATTACATGAATTGATTACATAAATAACTGACAAGCTTTATAATTATACATTACACCCTTTGACAGGCAAAATGCAGCCTATTCTTAAAGGAATTAATAGAATGTGGATCCTTGACTGCATCGATCTGCAGAGGAACATTATTACTGGACATTACAGAAGTTTCAGTCAATTTACCAATAAAGAAACCGTATAACTATTAATCATCTAACAGTTTCAGTTGAGGACGGCCTTGGTCACCACTGGGGCCAAACAAAATAGTTTTTAGTTCTGTTGAGCTCTTGTGAGCCTGAGGAGGATCCTTGAGTTGAAACATATTTAAATGTTATTGGATTCAATGGTGGAACACTTCATCCTTCAGCCACATGAATCATCACACAGGACATTATAATGGCTTTAAGGACAGCGGGAGAAAAGGCGGTTACATTCATTGTAATGTGCAACAAGGTGAACTTATTTTTGTTCGGCAGTGATTTAGTCGAACTTGACCTCCTGATACCGGTGAATTGTGAAAACAATCATGGACACGTAGGCTGATAAACACAACATGGTGGGTTATTTGTCATAAAATTCAAAACATTATCAAACACTCCATCCCACCTGCTTAAAAATCAGAGAAAGAGCAGAATAATTCAAAACCTGACAGGAGGAGGAGGAGGGAGCCTATTTACCCTGAAGTGCTCCTATTTTTCAGCTTGAGCATGACATGATTGGTGAAACATACGGTGAAATCATGTTTTTGGACAGCCATTAGTTGTTGACAACAGTTTATGAGAAGAAGAGTGTGAAAAATGACATTGTCGCTGCCTGGGCGAGTCAGTGGCAGAGTCTCTAAACCTTTTTTTGGCTGCTTTCTGTGTAGAACGTCATTCCTCAGCCTACAATGTACATTTTAAATAGCTGCACTTGCAGAATTTCTTGAATGTCATGGGACAAATTATCTCACTAATATAGCAGTGGGTAGTCTCCACTTGGAGAATATATTCAGCTGTAATTTAAGAAATTGTGCTGTTTGTAGCATAACATGTTTACATGGATGATGGATGCTTTTCACTCGCCCACTGCCCTCATCAGGCTACTCTGTCCTGCAAGGCAGAAATGCTTTCTCAGCTCTCTCTAGCAGACTGTGTTTCTCCTAAAAAGCTATTACTTCATTGTCCCTGATACCAAGAGGGAGCTGCAAAACAGTGAAAGCTTGGCTTTTCCCAGGGCTAATTATACATAAAGTTCACGTTAAATGTCCCCAGGAGCCAAAGACATTACGGACTATGAGGGGTTTTAGGAGACTCGGTGGACTGCATTCTGCTCCTAGAAAGTCTTTTAATTTTGCATGTTGAAATATTTCTCCCTGAAGTTCAGGCTTGAATCTGTCTCTTGTGATAAAGCCTCGAGAAAGTAACCCTAGTCAGTAAGAGACAGCAGTTTTCTGATTCCACACACAAACACTGCAAACCTAACTTTCTCTGACAATTAAGAAGTGAAGGTTGTTCAAATCAGAGATGTCAGGACAACTCCTGTTCCACTGACGACTGCCCTGGTTATTGTGGTTGTACCGCACAATGATGTAATGTTGTGGTTCACGATGAATATGATCACCATGCAGCACAGTATCATTTCATCATGTGGCTGGGCCAGTGTCAAACTAGCCCGTTTCTCTTATTACTGACACAAAATGCTACGGACATCCACCAGATTGGACATTCAACAATGGTGTAGTACTGGTACTATTATTGTTCTATGCCCTATGTTAGTTAGTCATATTAATGTTTAATATGCTTGTCTGTTTCTCAATGCACCAACCACCAAGGCAAATTCCTTGTAAGTGTAACTTACTTTGGCAATAAACCTGATTTTGATGTCGAGATAATTACAGTATAAAGGATAATTTGTCATAGTAATGTTACCTGGCTACCGGAACTACTGGGTAAGCACTGGGTAACATGTTACTTCATTACAATGACCACACACATTGTAGTTTATTTAAACTAAATCACACACACGATGCCTTGCTGCCACAAACACTCACTAGAGCAGAGATCTTCAACAGGGGGTCCGGCACCTCTAGGGGGTCCTCAGAGCTGATGCAGGGGGGCCACCAAATTATATATATTTTTCTTTCACGGGGCGGATACATTCATTTTCACTTTCATTAACATTGCGAGAGGCTGAGGCATTTGTGCTGCATTCATGTGGTGCCGGAATAATCCGACTGTGAAAATTCAATTGTTTTAAGCCACTCTAACGTACAGAAACCAATAGCAGCTAAATACATATTTTTCGTTGATATTGAAGACACTGATGATCCCACTTTAAGATCATATATCATTCACTGAAAACAGCTATTTTATTGATTTGTCACTGAAAAGTATTTGTGAAGTCTGAAGGGTTAAATGCGCTCCATGAAAAATCTTCCGCTCGACTCGGACCCTGCCCCCTCGTTTGTTAAGAGGCCTCCCATGTGATTCTACATAATATAAAGTGCCGAGGGGAAGTGAACAAGGGCATTGCAAATGATTATTGAAACTTCTTGCTGGTCTTCTGCTTGGATTTCTTGACACAAAAAAAAACATACAGAAGATGACCACACTTAGCCTTTAAGTCACTTGGCGCATTATACATGCAGCAGTGGCATGCACTATTATTCTGAAGATCTCACTTTATAGTTTTTGTGACCTGTAGAGATTCCTGGGATGTTTTATTGAACCTGTTTTGCAAGTTTAATAAGAACTAATATTTGAAAACCATCTGCAGTGAAATGCAAAAACCCCTTAATCAACAAAAGTAGCATGTCTTAAAGATAGAAGAGACTAAAGTGATCAATTTATTGACCGGACTCCATGAGCATCAATACCACCCCTCCATCCTCAGCTCCGCTTTGCCTATAGGTGACCATTAATCAGGGCGAGATGAAGGGTGAGTGGACGGATTAGGGTGATTTCACAGACTGGTGCATTGCCAATTGAGTGTAGCTCTTATAGACCCTGTGCAAAGAGAGAGGGTCACTGAGGTTAGGGTTCACTACCTCCCCCATCCCCCACAGCTGCTCATGTACAGAAGCTCAGGACTTTGATCTGTTGGAGAAAATACATTACTTTGACAGTGCTCATGATTTGTTAAATGTGTTAAATGTCTGAGGTAGTGTAATATGTCTTTGACAAACCATTTGATTAATTTATAAAAATGTTTGAGTCTGTTGTTGAAACACATAAAGCGGAAGCAAAGTACTTGTACTTGTACTGTAAATGTACTTCCGTCGATCCAGACTACATGCTCATTAACTCCTGCTATTGCCCTTAACATAGGCACTGGCATTACAACTGTAGTTGGTCGCTGGGCGCCAGACTATGGCTGCCCACTGCTCCTAATTAGTATGGAATGGTTAAATACAGAGGATACATTACTTGTATAAATGTACTTGGCAAATACTAAATGCTATGTGGTCTGGATCTACGGAAGTACATTTCCAGGATAATTGCCTTCCGCTCTTTGTGCGTTGCCGTTCTCAAAATCCCTTCGCCTCGGGGAAACAACAACAACCTTTTGAGCTAGCGAGCTACAGGCTGAAAATGGCAAGTTTTGAAGAAAATTTGGATGGTGCAACAAGGCAGGCCTGCTTGGTTCTTTCAGGGAATGATTGTAAAGATTTACAAAGAATATGTTTACCGCATTTCCTCTCTAACTGGGACGTTTTGGGATCGATTGGTGGGATTGCTGTGGACGAAGTACACACGTGATACACTGGTAGGAGCAAATTACGTTTTACCATGCCAATTTAAATAGCTCACGTTATTGTATTGTTAACGTCATTTAATATTGTATATGGTGTTTTCTTTTGCGGGGTGCAAATGTTCCAGCAAAACAAGTTCCTTTCCAAGACTATTTTGCGCAGCCACTGTCGTTGCGTCCAGAGCTAATCTCAGCCTAAGACAATTGTGATTGGTTTAAAGAAATGCAAAGAACCCAGAGCCTTTTTTTCTCCTATCCTAGAATGTATGTGTGGTGTAGCCAGACTCCACGGCGCTGTAGAGATAGGTCTGGCAGTGCAAAACTAAATGCTACAACTAAAGTTGGTCCCTTTCCGCCGGACTATGGCTGCCCACTGCTCCTAATTAGTAAGGATGGGCTTAATGCAGAGGATACATTCCTTGTATGTCTAAATGTACTTGGCAAATACAGGCAATACAATTTTATTATTCTATTAATAATATATATGGCTACATTTGGGTGTGTTTGACAAGTGTAACCCTTTAGCCTGTTCAGCTACAGTAAACTGTGTGCTGCTTTGCCATAATTTTTGAGTTTAGATTACCAAAGAGTCCTGGGAGACCACTGAGGAGATCGACTTGTGTCTTTCTACTGTCAGCAAACAGTAACTCTCCATCATGGTGGAGCGGAGTATTGGCCACAGGGTCAATGAAGCTTTGAGTGACACATTAGGATCTGTATGGCTTAGACGACTTAACAAGTCTTTGGTAGCTCAAAGGTCAGAGCATGTGTGGACACATTTTGGTCCTGGCTGTGGATGTGGATCAATTTGTTGTAACCATTTGGTGTGAGGGAAAACCTTGTATCGTAATCTTAGGGTAATCTGTGGGGGGTGTTGACCTGTGTGTTCATTACAGAAAGCAGCCCATGGAATGGAGATACCCATTGTGCCATGCAATAAGTAACTTGAGTATTGAGTTGAGTGAATTAAATCCAAACTATTGGACCTATGCGTTTACATTTTGAGCTGCAGTGACTCATTACCATTAAATACCTGGTTTGTATTTCATGTTTCGCTAAAGTCTAACTGCGTGTCAATCACTGCTCATGCACACACATTCATTCTCCCTTGTGGGGGGAGGGGCTTAGGAGACCGTTTTGGGCTTTAGCGGAAAGGGGGGAGGGACTGAGAAGTTGTCAATATTCACATTTTTTGGCTAAGTCCTGGATCTTCACAATCCTACCTACGGCACCTTTAACTCCATAGCGATGTACAGTAGAAAATATGTTGTTTATCCCCATTAATCACTTTATAATTATATAAATATGTTGGAGAGGTTCCTTGTGTTCCTCTGTGGTTCATTATTTTTTTTTTTATGAATTAAAATGTTCCCGTATAGAGTGACTTTCTACAGGGCCAAAAATGTTGTGCTACGCCCCTAAGTGAGAGTTAACCATTACGGTGAGGATTAATCTAAAAGAAAGTCCTGATACAGAATTTGATAAATCAGTATATATTCAGCTAACAAGAGGCATTTGAGATCAAATATGGTGGTTAAAATCATACGTTTTATTATTATCTAGATTAAATAGGATGACTCTTCTTTAAGAAATGGGCATTTAGTACAATCGGAAACCACTGATCTGATTTTAATTTTAATGTGGTTATTTCAGCTCAAGACCAGTGCTGTATATTACATCATATCATCTTCCCCTATAAAGCCGTAATACCAGTGTCTGTACCACATCTTGGCAGCGCTGTCTGAGCTCACCGCCGACAGCTCTGCTCTGCAAAGCCCTGACATTGAGACATTTATCAGGGTCGGGGAACTATTTTTTGTCTAACAATAACAGTGTTTTTATTGATTTTCTGTCGCTGTGAGTTGCTGCTTATGAGAAACAGCATCCAATGAACACAAACACACACGCACACAAAGATTGTACACACACATTATAGAGCGCAAAGCTCTGTAGTATTTCGGTTCTAATGCTGCTTTTCTAATTTCCATGAACTGCAATGATAAAATATGGCCGAGCTCAGGTAAAACCACTGCCGACTGAATGTTTGATAGGTCTGAATTATCTCTCGGTGTAATCCTAAGGAATATCAGACAGAAGCGTCTACCTGTATGTGCTGAATTGGATGAATTTGAGGAAGTGAATTCTCTGCAGTTTTAGTGTCCTCCAGTCGATTTAACTACAAGGTGATGATTAAGACATTGTTGCAGTGCAAATATTTGGGGCAAACTGCAGTATGTGTGGGGGGGAACTCTGCACCATCTTACTCATGAGACACACACACTGAGGTCATTTTATGCTCTGGAGCAGTCCTTACTTCTGTTTTCAAAATGTAACTCTTATCTGAGTCCCTTAAAGATAATAATACAGTATATACAGTATACAATACCATTCAAAAGTTGTGAATCAGCTGTTATATTGATGTTCTTTTCTGGGCTGCAAAGATTAAAGGTCCCATGGCATGAAAATGTATGAGGTTTTTTTAACATTAATATGCGTTCCCCCAGCCTGCCTATGGTCCCCCAGTGGCTAGAAATGGTGATAGGTGTAAACCGAGCCCTGGGTATCCTGCTCTGCCTTTGAGAAAATGAAAGCTCAGATGGGCCGATCTGGAATCTTTCTCCTTATGACGTCATAAGGAGCAATATATGCTTTGCCCACGCAGAGAATTTAGCCCACCCATGAGAAAGAGAGACATCATGGCTTTCAAACGAGCAAAGTGGCAGTTGGTCAAGGCCACACCCCCACTCTCCACCTTGCCCCCCCTCCCCCCTCTCCTCCTCAATAGCTACAGACACAGAAATGGCACATCCTAAGGAAAGCTCATTGTGGGACTGGCTCTAGTGGCTGTAATTCTGCACCAAGGCTGAATTTCGGGAAAGAGACTTCAGATACAGTATTAGGGACCACTAAGGTCTATATAAAAGAGACTTCAGATACAGTATTAGGGGACCACTAAGGTCTATATAAAAGAGACTTCAGATACAGTATTAGGGGACCACTAAGGTCTATATAAAAGAGACTTCAGATACAGTATTAGGGGACCACTAAGGTCTATATAAAAGAGACTTCAGATACAGTATTAGGGGACCACTAAGGTCTATATAAAAGAGACTTCAGATACAGTATTAGGGGACCACTAAGGCCTATATAAAAGAGACTTCAGATACAGTATTAGGGGACCACTAAGGTCTATATAAAAGAGACTTCAGATACAGTATTAGGGGACCACTAAGGCCTATATAAAAGAGACTTCAGATACAGTATTAGGGGACCACTAAGGTCTATATAAAAGCATCCAAAGAGCACCATGTCATGGGACCTTTAATTGAATAATTGCTCAGTTGTCAACCATTAAATTGTTCGCCAAGTATTTTTAAAATCGGTTTGAGTCATTTCCTTTGAGGAAAAAAAAGGAGAAATTCTCTGATTCCAGCTTGATAAATATGAATATTTTCTTAGTCTCAGAGAATGAGACGTCATGACCCAATCAGGCGGCGAATCATCTGCGTCAGTGTCGGCGTTGCCAAAGGTCTCCGTTTGCGGCCGTTGAGACTGCAACACAACCGTGCAGAGTCCAAACCAAAACGGGTCAGAAGTGTTTCCAAATGTCTCCGGTTTAGGGGCTCAATTTGTTCATATGTGTTTATGTAAAGCTTGATTAAACAATTTAATTATTAATAGTTGTTAACTAATAAATGAATCACAAACTTTTTTGATAATCGATTAACCGACTTGGGTCATTTTTTATGAATTCAAGCTCCTTAAATGTGAATATTTTCTAGTTTCTTCTCTCCTCTTTGAGTTGGGGACAAAATAAGACATATCCACAATTTTCAACATTTTCTGACATTTTAGAGACCAAACAACTAATCCATTCATCCAGAAAATAAACAACAATGAAAATAATTGTTAGTTGCAGCCTTAGTTATTCTTTCCCTAAATAATAACTATTTGAACAGATAAAAACGGTATAATTCAGACACCAAATGTGCTATTTACATTTCAAATAGAAGAATGAAATGGTTCCAACTAGAGCCCTGTGCGGGACTGTTTACTTCATCCCGCTCCCGCCCGCTCCTGGCGAATTTCTGACCATTACCGCCCGCACCCGCAACATGTGTGTTACACTCCCGCCCGCTCCCGCAATGTGTATGTCCACTCCCGCAAAACTCTGAGAATTTCTGCCCGCACAATAATAGAGATGCATTGATGTTATGTCTTCTCCCGTCCCGCATGAGAAAACACGTCATTTTATAGGTTAATAAGGAGAAGAGGCAGGGAAAGAAGGCAGGTGCTTACTGCTGTTAGACGAGGAGGAAGGAGCAGAGGATGAGGGAGAGAGGAGAGGGAGAGAGGAGAGGGAGAGAGGGGGAGGAAGGAGCCGAGGATGAGGGAGCGGGCGGACGGTGGACGGAGCCTTGGCTCGGAGCTCCCCCGTCCTGGGAGGCTCAGACACGCTGGAGGGAGAGAGGAGAGGGAGAGAGGGGGAGGAAGGAGCCGAGGATGAGGGAGCGGGCGGACGGTGGACGGAGCCTTGGCTCGGAGCTCCCCCGTCCTGGGAGGCTCAGACACGCTGGTGTCTGCTCATAGATGGGCTATACAGTATATACTCAGTCAGTATATATGTATATCTATGGTTTCTGCTGGCGTGGGGGGGTTCTAGGCTACATTCCCGCAGTTTTTTTTTAGCCGCCCGCTCCCGCCCGCAGCAAAGATAAAACCGCCCGCTCCCACGAGATTTGCGTTGGGTCAATCCCAATGCAGCCCTCTAGTTCCAACTTCCATTTAGTGGATGTCCTCAACTGTTGCTCAGAGGGAACTTTCTGCTCTTTCAGTCTGGTTGAACCATTGTACAGTGTTTGGTTCTCCATGTACATAACAAAAAAACATCTTAAAAGGAAAAATATTTGTGTAGAAGTCTGATTTATTTTATTAATGCCTCTGTTTTAGTCTAAGGGATACGGCTGTTTTATGTTGTTTATAAAGAAAAGTGGGGACAATGAACGTACCTGTGAATAAAAAGTTCTGTAACAGGTCATGTTGTCCTGTCAAAAATATCAAGAAAAGAGAGGACTGTATTGTAAAGAGGACTTTCTTCAACTGAAAAGCATCAAAGAGGATTCAGACATTTTAGTGTGTGTGTGTGTGTGTGTGTGTGTGTGTGTGTGTGTGTGTGTGTGTGTGTGTGTGTGTGTGTGTGTGTGTGTGTGTGTGTGTGTGTGTGTGTGTGTGTGTGTGTGTGTGTGTGTGTGTGTGTGTGTGTGTGTTTCCATGGTAATACTATATATTTGTTCTTAGTGTTTTCCTCTCTGTGTTCCAAACAGGCGTCCTAAGGTCCAGCCCCATCCTCGTCCACTGGAGGTCTTTTTGTTGTGATAGAGTTCAGTTCCACAATAGATTACCATTCATCACACACACCTTTCCTCAAGGTAAGCTGCATTTTGTGTCTCCAGGTGACATTTTTGGTTCCTGTGTGACATTAGGTTTGAACTGTCTCTCAATTGAAATGAAATCCCTGGGCATGCTCCTTGGTTAGAGCTGGCTCTCACAAAATATAAAAGTATTTTTCTCTAATCAGTCCCTCCAGAAAAACGTGATTATGCGATCGCATAATTCAATGCATAATCAGCCAAAGTCCGCATATTTATGCGGGGGGGGGCGCATTTTTTGAAATACGCTGTACTTTCGGCGCATAAATTGCCGATTTCCGCGCAAAATATGCGGGGCTTGCATGATTTCATAATCCCCGCATTTTTGTTGCAAAAAAGTCACACATATATCTCAGCAGAAAGTTGAAAAATGTTGTTTACTTCACACAAGAGCAGCCATTTTCCCCTGTTGCCATGGGAACGTTATGAAGTGACGTTATGAAGTGACGTTATGAAGTGACGTAATTACGCGACGTGAACATCATTGAAAAGCTGCAGACCCCGCGATGAAGTCATGATGAAACCGCAGTTTTTGCAAGTTCCCGCAATTTCATCGCATAAAATTGCATAAATATCCCGCATATTTCATCGCATTTTTAAGTAAACGTGCCGCATAATCAAGGATTTTTGCCCGCAGCAATCACAAAAAAACTTTTTCTGCAAGGACTGCCTAATCCTCAGGATGGGGCTGGGTATCACATTTTGTATACCCCTCCCAATACCGACACCGTGAATTTGATTTCCTGAACGATCCTTTTTTTCGATACCAATTCTATAAAATCCATTTTAACAACAATAAATAACATTACAGTACACATTTAGTTTTTATTAGTTAAAGGTGCAGTAGGTAAGATTTATAAAACACAAATCAGGGCGGGGGGGGGGGGGGGGTGTCTAACTGCGTGTCAATCACTGCTCATGCACACACATTCATTCTCCCTTGTGGGGGAGGGGCTTAGGAGACCGTTTTGGGCTTTAGCAGAAAGGGGGGAGGGACTGAGAAGTTGTTGATGTTCACATTTTTTGGCTAAGTCCTGGATCTTCACAATCCTACCTACAGCACCTTTAAGCCTCTCAAAATACAACAACACACACGTGGATTTCGTTTTTGGATTTTAAAAATGAAAAAAAAAACTAGTAAAGCATCTTCCCTACTTTAATTCTACAAATGAGGTTAGCAAAATGAATGAATGAATAATTTGATAAAATGTCTTCATAAATGAACGTTACATTGAGAATGAGTTTTTGCCTTTAAACTATCCCAAGCACAATTGTCTCTCTCACTTTACTATGTAATTATTATCTTCTATGTCACATGTCAGCGATGTAGTTGTTTACGTCAAACTTGACTTATCGTCCCTATCAATTCATCTCACAGAGGCTGATTCACTGTCTGCAGCCCGTCCGTCTCCACATAGCAGACACCTGTGAGAAAAACATCCATCTTGTCTGAGTTCTCAGTGTCTCCTCGTGGCCTCGATTCATATTAAACCTAACGAGAACACTCCAGCAGTTGTCCACAAATGAACATCATAATGTCATTCCTTTACGGGACAGCGTGGGCGGGAGAATTTGGCTTGTACCACCTCTGTCACTCATGGGTTTATTCATCATCACCATGATTTTCCAGGGCTGTCAGTGTGCCTCTGAAATGGTCATGGCCTGAGGAATGGGTCCCTTCTCGAGGCTTTCAGGATGTCACTGTCATGCCCACGAGCTGCCGTCAACCACCTACAACACTCCTCGGAAACATTAATTGCACAAACATTTTGAAGATAAAGGTGCCTCAGTGGAGATGTTCGTGCTATCAGGATGTTTGGAATTCAGACTGGCGTGAAATTTTTTTTTTTATTATGATTTTATCCGGAATTTCTATCAGCAATTCTCCACTTGCATCAGAGCTGTAAACATGGAGATACATGACAACAATAATAATATCTATGCTGCTAAAAATCAATGCTACCTTAAACTCTTTTGCACTGAAATTTTTTCTCCCATTTGAGCAAAAGAAATTGACAACTTGGGTAAAGAGTGATGATTCCCCGCTGGCTGCTGCCTTTACTGTTGTATCCAACCTTTATGTAAAGCAGTGAGGTTATTTCTGTGGAAAACAAGATTGGTTATGTCAGGCACACAACCCCACATTGAGTTGTTTGCTTGCTGATTGGCATTCTCAGCAGTGCGCGCGTGTCCTGCTATTTCATCTTGCATAAAGTACCAGAGGTTTCAACTTTCACAGCACTCGCTCTTTTCTCCAGTCACCGTCCCTTTGCGCAGAAAATAACAGTGGATCTCCCTCCCCCCGCCCCCAAGCAGAAGTTTCATTGCCTTGTGAACTCATTCGGAATTTCAGAAAATCTCCATATTTACACCCTAGTTGCATCCCTTTTGCTTTTTGTACTATGACATTGGCCACCGACAGTGACATAGCCTGCTGTTGTTTTTGAAATTGCAGCTCGTATCCATTTTTATCTTAGTCATCTTAGTTTATTCATAGCAAGGGTCCGCTCTGTGCCACCCTTGTAAATTACAGTAAAATTACATTTTATTTCCTTCCATACTGCTTTACACCCCCTGCCCAACTTACTTGAACATTTGTGCAAATATGTGTTCTTTCCCATGTGGTTACACTTTACTTGAAGGTATCTACATAAGAGTGACATGACACTGTCATGAACGTGTCATAAACATTATAAACAAGTCTTAAACGTTTATGACATAACGCTTCTTTTAGTAAGTGTCATTCGGTTTTTGTCATGACAAGTTAGTGTTAGAGTTAGAGTTAGAGTCCATGTGTCATGACTGTGTCATGTGTTCATGACAGTGTCATGTCACTCTTATGTAGATACCTTCAAGTAAAGTGTTACCGTTTTTTATTCATATTTTTTTAATGTATTGAAACTCTTAAGTGTAACAAGTAACTATATCTGTCAGATAAATGTAGTGCAGTGAAAGTACAATCCTTTTCCTCCAAGTTGTTGTTGAATAGAAGTAGAAATTAGCAGAAAATGGAAACACTCAGTATGTGGGTGAATGTACTTGGTTACTTTTCCACCACGGCACCAACACACTGTTTATTTGTTGAGCTTGTTGTTTTGTGAGTCATACTGAAAGTTTTCCCTCACTGTTTTTCTTTTCCTTATTATTTCTGGAGATCGCAAATAAATGGTTGCCTGTTTTTCCTCAAGCCTTGATGCCAGAGTTACGTTTTGTCCTCACATCGCGACTTCTTTTCTGATTCATGCCCACCACGTCCCTTTTTTTTAAAGGTGAAATGTTTCTCATCCTCACTGTCTCTCTCTTCTCGCCACAGGACGGAGGGAGGAGGACAATGGGGGCCCGTGGGGTTTCCCCCCAAGTCCTGCTGTGGCTCCATCTGTTCGGCTTGATATCTCTGGCGTCGCTCCTCAACCCGGACGACCCCAACGTGTGCAGCCACTGGGAGAGGTCAGTTTCCCCAATTCAGTCTCCTCTTCTCAATATTCAAAGGGAAATAACAGCGCTCAAAACGCCGCATTGAACTAATGGACTCCCCGCCACAAATCAAGACTGAGGGTTTCGCCGGTAATCAAAAGGTCTACTCCTGGGGACACGCTGAGGCCGTAAATCCACAGCAATGGTAATCTGACTGCTTGAGTGGTCTCAGCACTCAGTGCCTCCGCTGAGTTAAAGCACAATGTCATTTCTGATGAGAGCAACTCAGAGTGCAGGCGCTGTGATCAATAATCTCTCAGTGTAATCAGTGGGAATTGTGGAAAAGTATATTCCCTCCGATGACCGTAACAGTTTTCACTCCTTGCTAAAGGTTAGACTCAGTTCAGTGACCTTTTATCCAGCTGTGTCAGGCGTGTATTGTTACAGGAAAACCAAATCTGCATAGAACAGAAAATTGAAAAAAAAAAAAAAAAGTGCTCATTTTATGCTCATTTTCATGTTCATAATTGTATTTAGAGGTTATATCAGAATAGGTTTACATGGTTTCATTTTCAAAAAACACCATATTTTTGTTGTACTGCTCATTGCTGCAGCTCCTCTTTTCACCCTGTGTGTTGAGCTCTCTGTTTTAGCTACAGAGTGAGACCTCTCACTGCTGTAACATCTTTGTTGGGAGGCACACATGAGTACCTAGGTAAGGACTACTAGCCAGTCAGAAGCAGAGTATGAGGGTGTTCCCTGACAGTACCTAGGTAAGGACTACTAGCCAGTCAGAAGCAGAGTATGAGGGCGTGCCCTGACAGTACCTAGGTAAGGACTACTAGCCAGTCAGAAGCAGAGTATGAGGGCGTGCCCTGACAGTACCTAGGTAAGGACTACTAGCCAGTCAGAAGCAGAGTATGAGGGCGTGCCATGCTAGCAGCTAGGTGAGCATTATAACGTGTGTTACAAAGTGACCACGTTTTTCTCTGAAGTAAAGGCTGGACTACAATAGAGCTGTTTGGAGCAGTTTGTGATACAGTGGGGCAAAAAAGTATTTAGTCAGCCACCAATTGTGCAAGTTATCCCACTTAAAAAGATGAGAGAGGCCTGTAATTTTCATCATAGGTACACTTCAACTATGAGAGACAAAATGAGGAAATAAATCCAGAAAATCACATTGTAGGATTTTTAATGAATTTATTGGTAAATTCCTCGGTAAAATAAGTATTTGGTCACCTACAAACAAGCAAGATGCAAAAATGCCAGAACCACACGGGGGGACCTAGTGAATGACCTGCAGAGAGCTGGGACCAAAGTAACAAAGGCTACCATCAGTAACACACTACACCGCCAGGGACTCAAATCCTGCAGTGCCAGACGTGTCCCCCTGCTTAAGCCAGTACATGTCCAGGCCCGTCTGAGGTTTGATAGAGAGCATTTGGATGATCCAGAAGAGGATTGGGAGAACGTCATATGGTCAGATGAAACCAAAATAGAAATTTTTGGTAAAAACTCAACTTGTCGTGTTTGGAGGAGAAAGAATGCTGAGTTGCATCCAAAGAACACCATACCTACTGTGAAGCATGGGGGTGGAAACATCATGCTTTGGGGCTGTTTTTCTGCAAAGGGACCAGGACGACTGATCCGTGTAAAGGAAAGAATGAATGGGGCCATGTATCGTGAGATTTTGCGTGAAAACCTCCTTCCATCAGCAAGGGCATTGAAGATGAAACGTGGCTGGGTCCTTCAACATGGCAATGATCCCAAACACACCGCCCGGGCAACGAAGGAGTGGCTTTGTAAGAAGCATTTCAAGGTCCTGGAGTGGCCTAGCCAGTCTCCAGATCTCAACCCCATAGAAAATCTTTGGAGGGAGTTGAAAGTCCGTGTTGCCCAGCGACAGCCCCAAAACATCACTGCTCTAGAGGAGATCTGCATGGAGGAATGGGCCAAAATACCAGCAACAGTGTGTGAAAACCTCGTGAAGACTTACAGAAAACATTTAACCTCTGTCATTGCCAACAAAGGGTATGTAACAAAGTATTGAGATGAACTTTTGTTATTGACCAAATACTTATTTTACACCATAATTTACCAATAAATTCATTAAAAATCCTACAATGTGATTTTCTGGATTTTTTTCCTCATTTTGTCTCTCATAGTTGAAGTGTACTTATGATGAAAATTACAGGCCTCTCTCATTTTTTAAGTGGGAGAACTTGCACAATTGGTGGCTGACTAAATACTTGTTTGCCCCACTGTATATAGCACAATTAAGGAAAGGGAAAAAGCCAAAAAGCATAAAATGAGAACTTTAAGTTGTGTCAGGATTCTTGAAAATCCTAAACGCTTGTGGTTTTGAGGCAGATAAAAATAAAGCTTTTTAAAGTGCTTTGAAAGAATCAATGGCATTTTTTCAGGTTTAATAAATTGCACCACAAGGATCTCTATCCCGGGATCAGTACTTGACTTCCTGATGATCTGTTTTAAAAGGAAACATTATTGAGAGTCATGAGGAAAAGAACGTTCCTCTGTGATGTTTTAGCCTTTTTTTAAATTTTGTATGCCATTTTCAGTTATGAGTTTTCGGACTTCAGTAAAGCCTTGAGGGTAATTGGAAAAACTCTTTAATTTGATGTGCGACAGGCTGATTTTTTGATTTATTAATGAGAAATATTTACTCAAGATTTGGGGATTCAACAGTTTCTAGGCACGCTGTTAATCTGTGGTTGTGTTTTTCTATCCCTCCAGCTATGCAGTGACGGTGCAGGAGTCCTACGCTCATCCATTCGACCAGGTCTACTACACCCGCTGCACCGACATCCTCAACTGGTTCAAATGCACCAGACACAGGTATGGACTGCAGTGTGGAATGTCTTGATTATTTTTTAATTAGTCCATGAAATGCCACAATTTATCAAATGCCCTGAGGTGGTGACGCCTTCAAAGTGCTCAAAAATAATCTTTCTGCAAATATTCAATTTACTGTGGTAAAGTATTGAACAAGGCAGATCCTCACACTCAGTGTTTGTTAGGCCAGCCACTCTTTTCATTACCGATTATCTGCCCTTTTTTTAGGGGGCATTTTTAGGCCTTTATTTTCACAGGACATATGAAGACATGAAAGGGGAGAGAGAAGGGGAATGGCATGTAGCAAAGTGCCGCAGGTCGGAGTTTTTTTGCATGGCTTGCATGATTTCATAATCCCTGCATTTTTGTTGCAAAAAAGTCACACATACAGTGAGGAAAATAAGTATTTGAACACCCTGCTATTTTGCAGGTTGTCCCACTTGGAAATCATGGAGGGGTCTGAAATTGTCATCATAGGTGCATGTCCACTGTGAGAGACATAACCTAAAAACAAAAATCCAGAAATCACAATGTATGATTTTTTAACTATTTATTTGTATGATACAGCTGCAAATAAGTATTTGAACACCTGAGAAAATCAATGTTAATATTTGGTACAGTAGCCTTTGTTTGCAATTACAGAGGTCAAACGTTTCCTGTAGTTTTTCACCAGGTTTGCACACACTGCAGGAGGGAGTTTGGCCCACTCCTCCACACAGATCTTCTCTAGATCAGTCAGGTTTCTGGGCTGTTGCTGAGAAACACGGAGTTTGAGCTCCCTCCAAAGATTCTCTATTGGGTTTAGGTCTGGAGACTGGCTAGGCCACGCCAAAACCTTGATATGCTTCTTACAGAGCGACTCCTTGGTTATCCTGGCTGTGTGCTTCGGGTCATTGTCATGTTGGAAGACCCAGCCTCGACCCATCTTCAATGCTCTAATTGAGGGAAGGAGGTTGTTCCCCAAAATCTCGCAATACATGGCCCCGGTCATCCTCTCCTTAATACAGTGCAGTCGCCCTGTCCCATGTGCAGAAAAACACCCCCAAAGCATGATGCTACCACCCCCATGCTTCACAGTAGGGATGGTGTTCTTGGGATGGTACTCATCATTCTTCTTCCTCCAAACACGGTTAGTGGAATTATGACCAAAAAGTTCTATTTTGGTCTCATCTGACCACATGACTTTCTCCCATGACTCCTCTGGATCATCCAAATGGTCATTGGCAAACTTAAGACGGGCCCTGACATGTGCTGGTTTAAGCAGGGGAACCTTCCGTGCCATGCATGATTTCAAACCATGACGTCTTAGTGTATTACCAACAGTAACCTTGGAAACGGTGGTCCCAGCTCTTTTCAGGTCATTGACCAGCTCCTCCCGTGTAGTCCTGGGCTGATTTCTCACCTTTCTTAGGATCATTGAGACCCCACAAGGTGAGATCTTGCATGGAGCCCCAGTCTGAGGGCGATTGACAGTCATGTTTAGCTTCTTCCATTTTCTAATGATTGCTCCAACAGTGGACCTTTTTTCACCAAGCTGCTTGGCAATTTCCCCGTAGCCCTTTCCAGCCTTGTGGAGGTGTACAATTTTATCTCTAGTGTCTTTGGACAGCTCTTTGGTCTTGGCCATGTTAGTAGTTGGATTCTTACTGATTGTATGGGGTGGACAGGTGTCTTTATGCAGCTACCGACCTCAAACAGGTGCATCTAATTTAGGATAATAAATGGAGTGGAGGTGGACATTTTAAAGGCAGACTAACATGTCTTTGAGGGTCAGAATTCTAGCTGATAGACAGGTGTTGAAATACTTATTTGCAGCTGTATCATACAAATAAATAGTTAAAAAATCATACATTGTGATTTCTGGATTTTTGTTTTTAGATTATGTCTCTCACAGTGGACATGCACCTACGACGACAATTTCAGACCCCTCCATGATTTCCAAGTGGGAGAACTTGCAAAATAGCAGGGTGTTCAAATACTTATTTTCCTCACTGTATATCTTAGCAGAAAGTTGAAAAATGTTGTGTTTACTTCACACAAGAGCAACCATTTTCCCCTGTTGCCATGGGAACGTTATGAAGTGACGTAAGTATGCAACATGAACATCATTGAAAAGCTGCAAACCCCGCGATGAAGCCATGATGAAACTGCAATTTTTGCAAGTTCCCGCAATTTCATCGCATAAAATTGCATAAATATCCCGCAATTGCCTGCAACAATCACAAAAAAACTCCGCATTTTTCTGGAAAGACTGGCTAACCCGGCCACAATTGATTAATCATTTTGTCTATGAAATGTCGATCCCAGTTCCTCAAAGTCCAAGGTGATGTCTTTTAATGTCTTGTTTTGTCAAAAACTCTAAGATACTCAGTCTAATATGATATAAAACAGAAAAGAACAGGGCATATTTGTGAGGTGGGGAAAAAAAGCAGTTTTTGCATTCAAAATAACGATTATTCGATCAATCGTCAAATAGGTTGCAGTTATTTTTCTATCGATCGACTAATCGTTGCAGCTCTAGTGTTTTGCATTTTTGCTTGTTCTTAAAAGGACAGTTCACCCCAAAAGCAAAAAAAAACAAACTGTTGGTGTCCCAGTGTTGGAAATATCGGCCGTAGACATGTCTGCATTCTCTTCAACATAATAGAACTAGATTCAAAATTCACAATCCTTAATTAATCCCACAACGGGGAAATACACAATGTTGCAGCAGCGAAGGATAGAGGGAAAAGTACAAAAAGACACTCTAGAGATAAACTATCCGAATCAGAACAGGAAATAATAAATAAATAAAAGTAAAGTGAATAAATAGTTGGTTGTACAGTTATAGTTAACATTAACGTGGCTTGTGGTGCTCAAAGCGCCAAAAAAAGCCATTCGAGGGCGCCTGGGGAGCTCACCTGGTAGAGCACGTGTCCATATACTGAAGTTTACTCCTCGACGTTTGATCCTCCTGGATTTGACTCAGACCTGCGGCCCTTTGCTGCATGTCATTCCCCCCCTCCCCCCCCCCCCCCCCCCACCCTCTCTCTCTCTCTCCCCTTTCATGTCTTCAGCTGTGCCTAAAATGCCCAAAAAATTATCTTAAAAAAAATACATTCAAAAAAACTCACCAGCAATGTCTCTTTCCAGAAACCATAACCTGGTTAATCAAGATAATCTACAGACCTGGTTGTGAGCAGTTTCATGTAGGAATTAGCTTGATGCATTTACAAAAAAATAGTAGAGTGGCCGAGTTAGCTCAGTTGGTAGTACAGGCACACATATATACAGTGAGGAAAATAAGTATTTGAACACCCTGCTATTTTGCAAGTTCTCCCACTTGGAAATCATGGAGGGGTCTGAAATTGTCATCGTAGGTGCATGTCCACTGTGAGAGACATAATCTAAAAACAAAAATCCAGAAATCACAATGTATGATTTTTTAACTATTTATTTGTATGATACAGCTGCAAATAAGTATTTGAACACCTGTCTATCAGCTAGAATTCTGACCCTCAGACCTGTTAGTCTGCCTTTAAAATGTCCACCTCCACTCCATTTATTATCCTTAGTTAGATGCACCTGTTTGAGGTTGTTAGCTGCATAAAGACACCTGTCCACCCCATACAATCAGTAAGAATCCAACTACTAACATGGCCAAGACCAAAGAGCTGTCCAAAGACACTAGAGACAAAATTGTACACCTCCACAAGGCTGAAAAGGGCTACGGGGAAATTGCCAAGCAGCTTGGTGAAAAAAGGTCCACTGTTGGAGCAATCATTAGAAAATGGAAGAAGCTAAACATGACTGTCAATCTCCCTCGGACTGGGGCTCCATGCAAGATCTCACCTCGTGGGGTCTCAATGATCCTAAGAAAGGTGAGAAATCAGCCCAGGAGTACACGGGAAGAGCTGGTCAATGACCTGAAAAGAGCTGGGACCACCGTTTCCAAGGTTACTGTTGGTAATACACTAAGACGGCATGGTTTGAAATCATGCATGGCACGGAAGGTTCCCCTGCTTAAACCAGCACATGTCAAGGCCCGTCTTAAGTTTGCCAATGACCATTTGGATGATCCAGAGGAGTCATGGGAGAAAGTCATGTGGTCAGATGAGACCAAAATAGAACTTTTTGGTCATAATTCCACTAACCGTGTTTGGAGGAAGAAGAATGATGAGTACCATCCCAAGAACACCATCCCTACTGTGAAACATGGGGGTGGTAGCATCATGCTTTGGGGGTGTTTTTCTGCACATGGGACAGGGCGACTGCACTGTATTAAGGAGAGGATGACCGGGGCCATGTATTGCGAGATTTTGGGGAACAACCTCCTTCCCTCAGTTAGAGCATTGAAGATGGGTCGAGGCTGGGTCTTCCAATATGACAATGACCCGAAGCACACAGCCAGGATAACCAAGGAGTGGCTCTGTAAGAAGCATATCAAGGTTCTGGCGTGGCCTAGCCAGTCTCCAGACCTAAACCCAATAGAGAATCTTTGGAGGGAGCTCAAACGCCGTGTTTCTCAGCGACAGCCCAGAAACCTGACTGATCTAGAGAAGATCTGTGTGGAGGAGTGGGCCAAACTCCCTCCTGCAGTGTGTGCAAACCTGGTGAAAAACTACAGGAAACGTTTGACCTCTGTAATTGCAAACAAAGGCTACTGTACCAAATATTAACATTGATTTTCTCAGGTGTTCAAATACTTATTTGCAGCTGTATCATACAAATAAATAGTTAAAAAATCATACATTGTGATTTCTGGATTTTTGTTTTTAGATTATGTCTCTCACAGTGGACATGCACCTACGATGACAATTTCAGACCCCTCCATGATTTCCAAGTGGGAGAACCTGCAAAATAGCAGGGTGTTCAAATACTTATTTTCCTCACTGTATATATAGAGGTTCACTCCTCGACGCAGTGGCCACGGGTTCGACTCTGACCTGCGGCCCTTTGCTGCATGGCATTCCTCCTCTCGCCCCTTTTTTTTTTTTTTTTTTTTTTTTAAGAAGTCCAACTGAATTTTTTTTTAATTCTGTTTTTTGTTTTTTATTGGTATCCAGAGCATTACAGAAAATCATTAACCATTAAAGACACCTTGCATCCTTACCAGCACCCCTACCCTCTCAAAAGCAAGGCAACAAATGCACAATTCAAGGACATATTCACAAAGACGCAAGCAATAGAATCCACATCAGTAGGATCGAAAAACATCTGGCCAACCTTCAGGTTATTACCCATCACATTTCTCATGAATTTTCTATCTCCCCTTTCATGTCTTCATCTGTTCTGTGGAATTAAAGGCCTAAAATGCCCCAAAAACATAATCTTTCAAAAAAAAGAAACCATTTTTTAAACAATTCATGTGATCACGTTAGATTTCCTTTCCTTCTTGATCTCAGAGACATTACCCAGTCAGTTCTCACCTAGTATATGCAGTATGTCAAACGCTGTACATCTTGTACTGTTTGAATGTCTGTTGCTAGGGTTCAGAAGCAGTCAGTCACTGGTGTCTACTACCCAACGCCGGCCGCTCAGCTCCGTCTGATGTGGTCATTTTGATGAGCGACCGTCAGCCTTTCGGCTTTAATGACCACATTAAGCTTTATAGGCACTGGTTTAGCTCCTCCAGCTAAGAGCTGAGTCATTGATCTTAAGCTGAAATGTCAGACAACATCAGCGTCCTTGGATGAGTGGGTGAACCTCCCTTAAACGTTTAAGTGTCGCTCGTCTTTCAGAAGTGTAGTTATGTGAGCAAATCTTTTGTTTTCACAGTGCAGAACCACAACACCACCTCCTTAGTAAATGTAGTCGCACTGTTTTAATGGAAATTCTGCGTGGGTGTGTGTGTGTGTGTGTGTATGTGTGTGCGTGTGTGGCTGTGTGTGTGTGTGTGTGTGTGTGGGTGTGTCTCTGTGTGTATGTGCGTGCATGTGTCTGTGTGTGTGCGTGCATGTGTGTGTGCGTGTGTGCAGAATCAGCTACAAGACGGCGTACAGAAGAGGCGTGAGGACGATGTACAGGCGACGCTCTCAGTGCTGCCCTGGCTTCTATGAAAGTGGAAACCTGTGTGTTCGTAAGTTTTGCAGATATTTTTGTATACATTTTAAACAATAAGGTGAAGGCTCTTCAATTGTAGCGGTTAACAGAAGAAGTTTCCTTGCCTCCATGGAATCCATGACGATTGTACACTTGCTTTTTTTTGGTTACAAAGATCATGTAATAGCTCTTTTAGTGTTTATGGTTATTGCATTGCTTCACAACATGAAGCAAGTACATAAGGGTTCTGATTACAGAATTTTTAAACTACAATATTAACATCTGGTTTCAACAAACACGCACGCACACACACGCGCACACACACGCACGCACAGACACAGACATGTCACTAACTACCTGTTCTTCAATTGTGAACACACTCAAACAAAAAGAGAAAAGTGGTGTACCATGAGCCTCGTGGTGTTACTGAGGTTATGTTTCCCTCGCGTGATATTTGCAAAAATCGGAACCAAGTCAACGACATAATGAGGAAGAACATTTTTGAAAGGCAGCGCTTTAGCAAAACTGTTAAATGCAGTGTTTTCTCTAGGTTTGCAGGAGACTTAGGTGGACGTATTATTTATAAATTAAATTAAAAAAATTGCAATTTCCCCTTCATTTTGGACCGTTATTATTAACATATCTGTGTCTAAACTAGGGATGCACCGAATCCAGATTTTTGGGGTTCGGCCAAATACCGAATCCACTGGTTAAGATTCTGCCGAATCCTCCTCCCATCCAAACGCCGTCAAAAAGCCCAATATTCGGCCGAATCCAAACCTGAATCCTGGATTCGGTGCATCCCTAGTCTAAACGTTGGCAAAGCTAAAGCAGAGAATGAATAAATAACCATTAAAGAAGCTTAAAGACATAACTTGCTAAAGAAGTCCACTCGGGACTGACTACAATCATTAGATCTGAGAGAAGTCATTCAGTTAGTCACATTGATTTTACATTCATTTGGCTTAAGTGGTGCCCAAAACGGCTCGGGTGCTCTGCCTAAGCCTTAAATGGTAGGGAAAACCCTGAAATGTGCTGAAGCCATAGAACTATTGCTATTGCTACTGACATTTAAAGCTGCATTAATTGATTTTTTTATTGTATTCATTCATGGTCATTTAAGGGCAATGGAAGGAGCTAAAAACACAGATAGAAGAAGCAGGAGCAACGTTAGCATTTCTTTCAAGTTAACTTCTTCCAGGACACAAACATCGCTCCCCCCGCTTAAATGTGTTACATACAGTGCCTTGCGAAAGTATTCGGCCCCCTTGAACTTTTCGACCTTTTGCCACATTTCAGGCTTCAAACATAAAGATATAAAACTGTAATTTTTTGTGAAGAATCAACAACAAGTGGGACACAATCATGAAGTGGAACGAAATTTATTGGATATTTCAAACTGTTTTAACAGATAAAAAACTAAAAAAAATTGGGCGTGCAAAATGATTCAGCCCCTTTACTTTCAGTGCAGCAAACTCTCTCCAGAAGTTCAGTGAGGATCTCTGAATGATCCAATGTTGACCTAAATGACTAATGATGAAAAATAGAATCCACCTGTGTGTAATCAAGTTTCCGTATAAATGCACCTGCTCTGTGATAGTCTCAGAGGTCCGTTTAAAGAGCAGAGAGCATCATGAAGAACAAGGAACACACCAGGCAGGTCCCAGATACTGTTGTGGAGAAGTTTAAAGCCGGATTTGGATACAAAAAGATTTCCCAAGCTTTAAACATCCCAAGGAGCACTGTGCAAGCGATAATATTGAAATGGAAGGAGTATCAGACCACTGCAAATCTACGAAGACCCGGCCGTCACTCTAAACTTTCAGCTCATACAAGGAGAAGACTGATCAGAGATGCAGCCAAGAGGCCCATGATCACTCTGGATGAACTGCAGAGATCTACAGCTGAGGTGGGAGACTCTGTCCATAGGACAGCAATCAGTCGTATACTGCACAAATCTGGCCTTTATGGAAGAGTGGCAAGAAGAAAGCCATTTCTTAAAGATATCCATAAAAGGTGTCGTTTAAAGTTTGCCACAAGCCACCTGGGAGACACACCAAACATGTGGAAGAAGGTGCTCTGGTCAGATGAAACCAAAATCGAACTTTTTGGCAACAATGCAAAACGTTATGTTTGGCGTAAAAGCAACACAGCTCATCACCCTGAACACACCATCCCCACTGTCAAACATGGTGGTGGCAGCATCATGGTTTGGGCCTGCTTTTCTTCAGCAGGGACAGGGAAGATGGTTAACATTGATGGGAAGATGGATGGAGCCAAATACAGGACCATTCTGGAAGAAAACCTGATGGAGTCTGCAAAAGACCTGAGACTGGGACGGAGATTTGTCTTCCAACAAGACAATGATCCAAAACATAAAGCAAAATCTACAATGGAATGGTTCACAAATAAACATATCCAGGTGTTAGAATGGCCAAGTCAAAGTCCAGACCTGAATCCAATCAAGAAACTGTGGAAAGAACTGAAAACTGCTGTTCACAAACGCTCTCCATCCAACCTCACTGAGCTCCAGCTGTTTTGCAAGGAGGAATGGGCAAAAATGTCAGTCTCTCGATGTGCAGAACTGATAGAGACATACCCCAAGAGACTTACAGCTGTAATCGCAGCAAAAGGTGGCGCTACAAAGTATTAACTTAAGGGGGCTGAATAATTTTGCACGCCCAATTTTTCAGTTTTTTATCTGTTAAAGTTTGAAATATCCAATAAATTTCATTCCACTTCATGATTGTGTCCTACTTGTTGTTGATTCTTCACAAAAAATTACAGTTTTATATCTTTATGTTTGAAGCCTGAAATGTGGCAAAAGGTCGAAAAGTTCATGTACATTATACATAAAGCCTGTTTTACAGTTCTGCGGAGGCTCCACGCAGAGCTTTCTCCGTAGCCTACGTAAGTGGCCTGGTGTTTATACTTTGGTTGGTGTGTGCGTCGAGCCGGCGTGTGTGTGTGTGTGGGGAGTGTGTGGTAGAGCGAGGGAAAAGTGAGAGAGTGAAGGCGTTTAGCGTCGGAGCGAGTACCGACTCTAGAGTCATAGTGAGATAAACAAAGTGTCTCCCCTGTTCTTTCTGACCACGGTGGGAAATCTGGAGCAGGAGAAGTTAACCCTCTCCTTGATTTCATGTTGTTGTTGGAGAAGGAGAACCAGGAAATGAGTCGGGGGAAATGCAACGCTACCAAGCCACGGCCGAGAGACGTGCGTCGCTGTGACGCGTAGTTACATTTTTCGAGAGGTGACGTCAGGCTACGACGTAGGGTCCGGCGTAGACACAGAGGGGTCTGCGGGGGTACGCCGTTGAATCTACGCACAACCATAAAACGGCCTTAAGAATTACAGTGCATTACTTTTCATAGCTCTATGTACGAATAGTTCACGAGAACAGCCCTGCCAGCCAATCAGAATTCAGTCTCAGTCGCCATGGTGTAAAAAGGTTTAAGAAGTTGTAAACCCAAAGAACTGCCTTTACTCATCTTATAGACGTCTGCCCAGAAAAAGTAATAATCCAAATTTAATCAGCCGCGTATAACAAATGTATCTTATGACCACTTTATTTCATATAATAGTCTTGTTAAATTCTCCGCTGCTGAAAGGCACAGAGCTTTTCATAGTACTGTGTAACCGACAGCAACAAAGATATGAGCTGTAAATGATATAAAACTGATATAAAGACCAGCTAAATTACTCAGTTTACCTTCTTTCATAAGAAGTTAACACACATTGCTCTCTACTTATATACAGTATGTGGAGTAAGGATGCTCTTCTAATGCTGAAAATGCTCTTTGTGTTTGATCAAAAGGCAATAAAAACATATCCGACATTGTTGCTTCCTATCAAGAGAGCTTTCTGGAGAATACAACTGGATTTGAAATATTCCCACCACAGGGGAACGTGCGCTCTGTATAACGTCTCTGCAACAAACAACATTTTCATGTCATCAGCATTGTTATGTTCAAACCCTTTTTTCCACTTGATACATACAAAGTTTCCAGGCTCGTTAAAATTGCAGTGTAACTTGTGGAACAGTGACTCAGCCTCTGTCGTTATCTTTTCACTCGCGCCAGGCATTTATCTATATCTGCTGTTAGAGCTGTCAAAGTTAGATCAATCCAGCTCTCTTACAAAGTGGATCCATTTCTACTTAAAGTTTTTTTTTTCACCACGAGAGCTTTGAAATCAATGTAAACGGAAGAAAAAAGGATAGAAGAAGGGCAACAAAAGTTGCAAGCACGAAACTTTGGCTAATACGGAGTTAGATGTTATGTATCTCTTAAAACTGAAAAATGTCAGCTTTATTCTGATGATATGTTTGAACGGTGGCATCTTCTTGGGTCACTTAATCTGGTAAATCAGGCTCATGGCTCATTCATCCTCTGGTGTCTTTAATCTCAAGTGCAAGAGGCAGTTTATCTTTGTGATATTTGTCACATTCACCTCAGATGGGCTTTAAACCCGGGTGTGTGGGATGGATGTTGGTCAGTGAGATAAAACACCAATGTTTCCCTACACGGTTGTTTTAGTTTGAAGCTGGTTTTTAAGTTTTTCAGCCAAAGTAAAAACGCAATTAGACGGAGCAGATGAGACAACAGATGTTCAGTCAAAGCTCACACGACAAATGCATACGATTCTTTATTTAATTGTAAACCCAGCCTTCAGCTGCTGTTCTTACACACACACACACACACACACACACACACACACACACACACACACACACACACACACACACACACACACATACACACTGCATATCTGTATATCTCATCACATCTCATACAGCTCAAAAAGTCTTGAAAACCATAACTTTCCTCAAACTATTACAACTTAATTAATGTAAGCTGTTTTATCTAGTTTTGATGATCCATCTGTTTTATCTTTTTTAATACACTAGGAAAGTTGCAAAGTCACATATAGGTTATAAACAAAGCACGAGTAACATTTTACACTATGGTTTGCCTCAAAGGGACTATAGATGACCGTTTTTCAGATGGAACATTCCAATCACAACAACATTGAGTAAATCTCTAGCTACTAAATGTATTCTATATTCAAATATTCAGACAACAGCTCTGCAGTGGCTCAAACTTCCCCTTTCCTTTAAATATAATGTTAAAATGTCAACAACATAGAGTTACATTACGTTACATTAGCAACTTCCAATAAGTGCATTCAACTCTGAAGGTGCAAACTCAGAACAGCAAGAATCACATAGAAGAAGTGCATTAGCTTTAAATAAGCTAAAGTACAAAGAGCCACATGTAAGTGCAACATGTAAGTTGTAAGTTTTTTTGGAACCACCATCTTAGCCAAAGTGCAGTAAGAAGAGATGTGTTTTTATCCTGCGGCGGAAGATGTGTAGCAAAGACATCTTTTCCTCTGAGAAAAGCCTCTAGTGCCGTTTTTTTCTCAATGAAGGAATACTTTCTAATTCGGATAAAACTTAGACTGAACAGTGGCTTCTCGTTGCGTCACACCTAAACCCGCCTCAAAACCAACGCTGATTGGTCGGTTGTTTGGCGAACGGCTCCAGATTTTCTCTATCTCAAGATGCCAGACTGATCTGTGAGTGGAAAACTGGAGCTCGCGAGATCAGGACGGTCTCACGAGGTTAGTATCCGCTAGGATTGGGCATCGAGAACCGAGTCCTACTTGGAATCGTTTCAAAAATTACGATTCCAGTGGAATCGTTTCTTTAATGGAATCATTTGGAATCGTTTAGAGGATTTGGTTTCAAATCCAATCATCGCTTCCCAATTTAATATGCGCAAGTTTTGGTTTCCATATTAGCCAGGCGTTTGTTGTGTTGCAGCCTTGGAGCACAGTAAGCAGCGCTCTAGTGTGGCTTTATTTTACATTGAAAAAAGCTGTAAAACTGCAAACCACCATTGAATCAAAATAAAACATTCCTCTTATTTGTGAAAATAGTCATGTGACCCATTTCAACTCCACCCCTCAAAGAATCGGAATCGAGAATCGATAAGAACCGGAATCGAAAGGAAGAATTGGAATTGGAATCCGAATTGTTAAAATCCAATCGATGCCCAACCCTTGTTTCCACCGAGGCATTTTAAGAGCCCGTTCGGAGCCGGTTCCTAATCTCGAACCAGTTCTTCGAGTTTCAACAGCCAAAGAACTGGCTCTCGGCCAGGAAAACTGGTTCTAGTGCGGCACGAACTCTTTGCTGGTCTTGAACTGGTCTTGAACCAAGTCTTTCTTAGGTCAGGGGCTGGGGCCGGGGTTATCGGGACCAACAACACCAACGAAGATGTTGTGATGTTCCCCGGTGGGGACGAAATGTATCCCCCCTCACAGTAATCAATGCTGCTTCACCAATAGACCATATATTATATACCTAAAATAGAAATATGTTAAGCTAAGTAAAGCAAAGTAGGATTTAATTAGGGAAAGCTGAGACTTATGACGGCGTATACAGTGATGTAATAACGTAGTTCTCTGGGCTCTCTAGTCTGTGGAAAAAAGCTAACCGGTTTGGAGAAGGTTCCCAAGTTGAACCAACCTTGAACCAGCACCAGCCCAGCACTAGAACTAGGTTTGCCATGGTGGAAAAGGGGTATGAGTGATTGGGTGTCCTTCGCAGTGAGGAAGCAGCAAGCAGATTGGCCGTGTTGCAGTATGTTAATTTGTGCTCAGAAACTATGAATTTGAGAGTGCAAATTAGTCATTTAAGAGCATAATATATTCATTTATGATTGCAAATTACTTGTTTTTTCACCATGACACCTACTGGACTCATAGTGTCATGTATATGCCACAATTAAAGCAATTAAAATGCACTTGTATATATTGACAAGACAGATAAGATGGTTGTCCTTTTATTTTGCCTGCAGCCAGTTAGAATCTGTGTACGTACGTTGGCTGTTTGTTGTAATGGGAGTCATTTTTCACAGAAATGTTCAGACACATCCATAAAGAGCCCAAAGCGAGTGAGACTACCAACTGGTTTTCATGTGATGAGGGTGAAGTAGTGCTAACAGGTTTAATACCAAGCTGTAAATTCTTTCAAGTTTTGTTATGCCTTTCAGAGAAAAATAATTTGTATTGCAATTCAAACCTTCTCTGACTGCCTGTCCCCCTGCAAGCAAACACATGCAGATAAAAGTGAGCTCCTGAAAGAACTCAAAAGTCAAAACTCTGCTTTTAAACCTGACAGAAACCATGTCTGTGAGAGGAAGAGAATATCTCCCTGCCCAGTCTTTTTCTGATGTTTCTGATCGAGGAAGGTATACAAACCTCCCTCGATCCATCGAAATAAATCAATTATCCACCCTAGATGGTAAATTCTATGGGGCAGTGCTGCCTTTTCTTACTGAGAAAAGGAAGTGAATGGGTTTGCCTGAGGGAGAAGAGGAGCGTATTGTGTGTCTTTATTCAACATCTGCTTGTAAACAACTTTATTAGATTCCCCCGGGGGACCAGGACAAATAACCCTCGACTCTATTGTGTGACGCTTGCTCCACTGCGAGCATGCATGCACACACGCACGCACACACGCACACATACACACACACACACACACACACACACACACACACACACACACACACACACACACACACACGGTCTCACGCTCCCATTGGCTGAGTAGTTTGAACGCTGGAAGCTAATTCTTCAATGTTAACTAGGGAAAGACTGCTGCCTGGTTCGCTAACGTTAATGGCCTGCGACAGGCCTTTTGTTGCGCGATATGCACAGCCAGAGCTCATTGAAAGGTTTCCCTCCCCGACAGAGGTGGGGGGGGGGGGGGGGGGGGGGGGGCTGATAATTTGATTACAGGGCTTTCCTCTTTCGGTGTTTCCTGGCTGTTTTGTGAGTGCTCTGTTTTTCACTTTCTGTTTGTCTCTGTACATAAAGATGGAATTGTTTTGTCGTACATATTTACTGTTTTTGCTCCTATACTTGACATTCTTTACAAAAAGCAATTGAAATTGAAGACATCTTATGTTTGCGTTCCCGGTCTTGCGGGCGTAGGACACCTTTTGTTATTTTTCATCTCTGCCTGAAGCAATTTCATCTCTTCTCAGTACGATTACTCCCTCCGTTATCCCCTTTTTTCATTCTCTGTCCAGCTCATTCTGTCCTCTTTTTTTTTCTTCTCTTCTTCTGTATCCTGAATGCTGTTTGCGTCGCCTCTCTGGCCGTTGAACCCGAGCAGCTTGGCCGTCGGTGACCTAGGCACCCATCAACCTGCTTCAACCTTTACCACCCCCCACCCCTCCCCTCTCTGTCACCCACCGACACCTCAGCCATTCATCACATCCCCACAGCAAATCTGATATATATTACTGTTGGAATGTGGAATATCATTTTTTAACACATCCTACAACAAAAACGTTCATTGTGTCCCATAATTCCAGTTAATGCTATTTCTCACTTCCTTTATAGAATACTGTCTTTTTCTTTTTTTTTATGTATCAGTTAAGTCAACTTTATTGTCAATTCCGCAATATGTGCCGAATTACAGAGCAATTGAAAATACGTTTCTCTCCGACCCACGGTGCAATAAGGACACGTACAACAAGCAGTGCTTGAAGTGGAAATTTTAAACATTTCTACAGTGAAAAACAAAACTTGGAGATATTGCTGGTACAACAACAATTTATTGTTATTTATTAACAACATAAATGTATGTATTTATTTAAACAAGTCGTGTTTGTGTGTGTGTGTGTGTGTGTGTGTGTGTGTGTGTGTGTGTGTGTGTGTGTGTGTGTGTGTGTGTGTGTGTGTGTGTGTGTGTGTGTGTGTGTGTGTGTGTGTGTTTGTGTGTCAAACATGCTACTACATGTTTTGCAGCCCAGTTTGTTATCTTTAAAAACGAGCCAGCTGTTCGTGGAGCAAAAATACATAATTTGGTCCCTTGACCAACAGTCAGGCCGTCCATGTGTTTGGTTACTCACGTTACTGTTGACGTCGGTGTCATTGACTAAGGTAACGTTAAGGTTGGTAGCTGCAGACTCCTCATTAATGCTAGCTGTTCTGCTCACATCAACGTTAACGTTAGTCTGAAGCTCATGAATCGTACCTGTTGTTTCTGGTTGGACTTGGACCTCTGTTGATGTGTCTGGCTCTGGCACACGCGTTCTTTTAGTACCTTTCTGAAGCCAGGCTGACATAACGACTTACAAACTCAACACACTTCTTTTTAGTTTCTAGGTTTTCAGCAGTGAAAAATCTGTTACGGTCAGGCTGCAGGCATCAGACAGCTTTTCCGAACTAGCGTCTGTGGCTAAACGAACTTCTGATAGGGTGGGCCGACTGCTTGCCTTTACGTGATTCATCAAGATCTGAGGTAAGTCAAATAGTGCCCTCTGGGTAGTGTAGTTTATGTAACGTTAGGGTCAATCTTTCTGACAATGACGCTTTCTTTGTCAGTGGTACTTCTCGGCTACATGCGAGAAGTAGCGGTACGCAAGAAAAAGTGCAGGTAAAATGTAGAAGTGAGTATCGGCCCACTTCGAGCACTGACATCAAGTATAATATAATAAGGTAAGAAATATATACAAATAAAGATAAAAAAGATAAGTATATACAATTAAAAAAGATAAGTAATATGAACAATACAGTAATACATTCTAAATAGTGCAAATGTAAGGCCAAACCAAACAGTATAGAAACTAAAGATATTGAAAGGAAATCAGTGATTCAAAATAACAAACAGTAGGGGTGTAAGGGAAAGCTGTCTGTATCTGTTTATTTCAAAATATCTGTGTTCAGATTCAGTCAGTTTACAGTATATGTGTAGGTTTAGATGCTCGGAAAACAAAACTATGAGGGCACTCGGAGAGCGCAGACCTCCGCCAATGCATGCCCCATCTCACAATGATAGTGCAGCACTCATTTTTCAGATAATTCTGACACCACATGGATGCAGCACAAAGCCTAATCTTGCAATGTAAATAAAAGTGAAAAATATTTTAGTGATCAAGTTCAAGTTTCACTTTATTTAGCCTTAGAAAAGGAAATTTAGGATGTAAAAACATATACACAGAAAAAAAGCACCACCAGGGGCCTGTTTCACAAAACCAAGATAAGGGATTAAGCCGAGATTTCCCCGTTATCCTGGATGAATTTAGCCTTGACTCGGTTTCACGAAAGTGGAGGCACATAAATCACCATGGAGATTTATTCTGTGCAGCTAGCCTGCTCCCGACCAGCAGTGGGTTTACCCTATTGTTACAGCCTTGATTAAAATACAACAGGTGCATATTGCTGTTCATTTAAGTACTGTTATTTTTAGGGCCCGAGCGCCGACAGCGGCGAAGGCCCTATTGGAACTGATGGAATTATTATTATTAGTTTCCTGGCAAATAAATTGCCTTTTTGAGGGGCTTAAAATATTCAAAAACTCACCAAAATTGGCAGGCGCGTCAAGTCTGGCGAAAATTTACGTATTTTAAGGGTTTCGGGAATAGGCGCACAAAAATGGCTCGCTACCGCCCCCTAGAAAGTTAAAAAAAATTGAGCCCCTGCTGTGCGTTTAACGTAGACTCACGAAACTTGGTACACATATGTAAAATGTCGAGATGTACAAAAAACTTCATTGGTGCCATATCCTAAACCCAACAGGAAGTCCGCCATTTTGATTTCAATGTTCGAAATTAGTGCAATTTTGGCCAATTCCACATGTCATACTTTAACGAACTCCTCCTAGAGATTTCATCCGATCAACTTCAAATTTGGTCTGTTCCATCTTAAGACATTCAAGATGAAAAGTTGTTAAAAGAAAAACTTTTCATCATAGGGCGTGGCCGTGGCGGGGCGGCCATTTTGTGCGTTTCGCCGCCGAAACAGGAAGTGGGTGTAACTTGAGTTACACTGATTGGCTCGAAACTTTTCAGGATTCACAAGAGTCCAACCCTGAGGACAAATAAAGGCCGATATTTACTTAAAGTCATAGCGCCCCCTAGTGGTAACAGGAAGTAGGCCTAAAAGTCAAGGTGCTATACTTTAACGAACTCCTCCTAGAGATTTCATCCAATGGACTTTAAATTTGGTCTGTATCTTCTCAACACCTTAAAGATGAAAAGTTATTAAAAGAAAAACTTTTCGTCAAACGGTGTGGGCGTGGCGGCTATTTTGAGTGTTTAGCGATGAACAAAGAAATCGTTGTAACTTGAGTGTACGTTGCCGTATCTGCCCGAAATTTGTCACAATTGACAAGAGTCCAGGCCTGAGGACACCTACACACCAAAATTGACTTTTGGTCATAGCGCCCCCCGTTGGCAACAGGAAATGCGCATTATATGACAAACATCATCCGATTTACATGAAACTTATATTGTGTGGTCTACATGAGATACTGAGCCGCCCCCTCTACTTTAACCACGCCCACTTACTCAGGCCACGCCCCTTTTCATACCATTTGAACCGTTTAAGGTAGAGTATTGTGTGAGGTGTCATTGAACTCAGCAGAGACTTCCTTCTTCATTGATGATGGTTTGGCCCGCCCCCGGTGTTTAAGCCACGCCCCCTTTCATACCATTTGAACCGTTTAAGGTAGAGTCTTGTGTGAGGTATAACTGCACTCAGCAGAGACATCATTATTCATTGGTGATGGTTTGACCCGCCCCCTAAGCTTTAGCCATGCCCCCATTTATAACTAATGACCCGTTTGATGTAGACCCTTGTGTGAGGTGTCATTGAACTCAGCAGAGAGTTCCTTTTTAATTGGTGATGGTTTGACCCGCCCCCTATGCTTAAGCGATGCCCCTTTCATAACTGGTGAACCATCTAAGGTAGAGTCTTGTGTTAGGTATCATTGAACTCAGCAGAGACTTCCTTCTTCATTGGTGATGGTTTGACCCACCCCTTATGTTTAAGCCACACCCTCTTTCATAAGTGGTGACCCATTTAATGTAGAGTCTTGTGTGAGATGTCATTGAACTCAGCAGCGAGTTTGTTTTTGATTGGTGATGGTTTGGCCCGCCCCCTTTGATTAAGCCACGCCCCTTTCATAACTGGTGACCCGTTTAAGGTAGAGTCTTATGTGAGGTATCAATGAACTCAGAAGAGACTTTCTTTTTAATTGGTAAAGGTTTGCCCCGACCCCTATGCTTTGGCCACGCCCCCTGTCACAGCTAATTATCTGTATGATGTAGAGTCTTGTGTGAGGTATCGTTTAACTCAGCAGGGAGTTCCCTTTTCATTGGTGACGATTTGCAGTGTATGAGTGCCACGCAAATGCACGGTCACAAGAAGCGGCGTCCGCCGGTAACCCCGACGCGCGCAGAGGCGCGAGGGCCCATCCATCGCTGCTTGCAGCTTTAATTTAAAGTTGGGACCATTATTTTTTTTAATAATTATTCATGTGACAGTCATTGTTACTGTTATATTGCTGTATGAAGACTGCTGTTCATATTGTTGTTAGAAGTTTGATGAATATATTATGACAGTTGTTGAGAAAAGGCTGATACAATTTCAAATGTGTTTTAAATGAAGTCTGTTATTAAGGGCAATACATACAATGCTGTACATTTCTATAGTTGACCAATGCACCTTGAATTATTTTAGTTGATTTTTTTTTTTAATTCTTTAACAATAAGGATCATGTTTGTTCAGCTTCCATGTGCATTGTTTGTGGCATTCTTAGCACACAATTTGTGTTGTCCAGTAAACTGGGACTATAATTTGGGAGGATTGTACAATTTAAAGAACATATCCTAATTGTTCAATCCTCCCAAATTATAGTATTAGTTTACTGGACCAGTAGCTATCTAGTGATGTAGACTACTGTACATTCATATAACAACAGGGACACCTCAATGGTTTTTGACCTTATATTTTGCTGGGGGGGAAATAACTGATGACTATACTCTGTTCCATTCATGTTTACAGTGTGCATGGGATTTATCACTTAATTATCTTTATAGTTTCTAGATTTTAGAGTCCAATTTCTTCAGTGTCTTTATTTTCTATGTCCATATATACAAGGGAGCAAGGCATATAATATGTAGAGAAGGAAACTCATCCTCTATAAAAAATAAAAGAAACACGAGAAAAAGTGTGGCAGATAATAGGCTAGCGGACAGACTGAATGATAGTAAAAGTCATAGTAAAAATATACATTTACGAACTACTGCGCTTAACTGAAACCATTTAATGAGCCACTGTCATTTGCAAAAATGAACAGTTGTACACTTTGCATTAAAAGCGAGCAGTGGAAGTTAATATGACTTAGGAAATTTATATTTTAGCCCATGAGAGAGAGGGTGGAACAGAGTGAAAGAGATATTTATGCATCATATTCTAGCCTAGAAAATTGACCTTCATGGTAAATTACCTGAGTAACATTATCTTCTGCTTACTTTTAAGGCAAAGAGTACAACTGTTGATTTGTGCAAATGATTAGTAGCCTAATCCTTGAATGGAATGATTATGACGGTTTCAATTCAGAGCAGTGGTCAGTTAATGTATATTTTTAGGCTACTTACGCATTCAGTCGGTCTGTGATCGTCTGCTACGCTTTCTCTCGCTGTTTCATTACAGCGGCCGTGTTTCTTTTCTTTTTATACAAATAATGTGTTTCACGTCATCATACTTCAACAAGAAGCTGCTGCTCACTCTGTATAAAGTATGTACAATGCGTATTCTCCATTTTGGTATCAGTAAATCTGTGATCGACCTCGCGGACCTTGCGCATCTATCTGAATTACTTCAGCCTGGCTCAACCTAGTCGCTCCTCCTCAGCCTGGCTTGGCCTTCATGAAACGCACCAAGCCAGGCTGCACAGATTAGACTAGGTCAAGCCTCGCTTTATCAGTTATCCTGGATTTATAAATTCTGCTTTTGTGAAACAGGCCCCAGATGCTAACAACATTGTAAGCACAACACAGGACACACATCAACACATCAATGGAGACACTCATTCCCCCCAAACCAATGCCAGAATCCAATTGGACAGTACACAGGTAAATCTGTCATAATGAACATGGACAGGAATAAATAAATAAATAATCACATACTGTATAAAAAATTTCAAGTGATGTCAATCAAGTGAATTCAGGTTCCTAAGGAATAAAAGAATCCCTGGCACGTCTAGTTCTTAACCTAGGTCGCCTAAAACGGCGGCCTGAGGGGAGCAGATTAAACTCCCCAAAGAGTGGGTGATCAGGGCAGTTTAAAATTTGGTTAGCCTTACCCCTGACCCCTTTATATATATAGAGCCCGACCGATAAAGGATTTTTAAGGCCGATATCGATACAGTTATTTGGTGATTTAAAAATCCGATATTACGATATATTGGCCGATATATATTTAAAAAAAAATATCCAGAAACGCGTAACAAAACATGAACAGTTTTCCCTAACATTAGTTATTTGTAGTTATTCATGAGTCCTCACTAAAATAATATGATAATGACGTTTACCAGCTTTGTTAGCTTACGCTCGCTGATCACTGAAACACCACTGTACCACACCACAATACACAATGTCAAGACTGTTCAATAAAACACTGGGAAAACAAAGTCATCAGAGTCCTGCACACGCTGAATGATTTCATCTTCCTCAGGCAGACACCAGAGAAAGATGCCAGGTGCACTTAGAGTCGCTCCCACTGCTGTTGGTCCGCGTGTCGCTCATACCCCCGCTCTCGTGCTTCCTGCCGCAGCAGATCCAGAGATTCGAGGCCACCGAAGGCTTCTTCAGCATGCCGAGACAATAGCTGAAATTAGGGAAGCAATATTTAATCTGATATCTATTAATCTCTCTGTACCCGTCGCTGATGTAATCCTCCTTGTAGCTGCTTCTGCTCCAATCCACAGGATGAAAGGATTAGAAGCCCGTTTTAATGATTTATCAACTCTTCTTCAGGATTACAAGAGCATGTGTATTTGGCTCTCTTAGTAACAACTGGGCCTGTATTTGCAGGAATTTACATTTCCGCTCTCTTTCTCCAAAAAATATATGCTGAAAAGCACAAAAAAAGTGCAAAAAATAGAAACCGTTAATCCTGATAGCTAATAGCTCATAATAAAGTCCATGCTGCTTTTGACCCCATCCCTCGTCATATCGTTGCTTTTTTGGAACACGTGTGGCTCTCTCATGTGGGTTTAGATTAAATGTCGATAAAATGCATGAAAGCCTCTCATGGTTTAAAGTGCCCATATTATGAAAAATCACTTTTTCTGGGATTTGGGGTGGTATTTTGTGTCTCTGGTGCTTCCACACACATACAAACTTTGAAAAAACCATCCATGCTGTTCTGAGTGAGATACGGTTTCTGAATGTGTCCTGCCTTCAGTCTCCGGGTGAGCTGGTCAAAATCTGCACGGCTTTCTATGTAACTAGCCGAGACGAGGGGGCTAACCGTTAGCATGCCTAGCATGCTAGCTTGGTCTCGATGGCAAAACACTGCTACAACACACACACATTCACCCTAATCTACAAAATAAATTGTATAAAACTACTTACATGTCCCTCGTCTGCAGGTATTCCACGCAAAGTTGGAAGTGCGCCCTCGTTTAGAAGAAGTCTCCCGGCTAATCCTGTCTTGTACAGGCCGAAGTTGGAGAAACAGCTAGCTAGCTCATGTAGTCCTTACCTAGCTACTGAGCATGTGCAACTCCCAACAAAGATCTTACAGAAGTGAGATGTCTCACTCTGTAGCTAAAACAGAGAGCTCAACACACAGGGTGAAAAGAGGAGCTGCAGCAATGTGCAGTACAACAAAAATATGGTGTTTTTTGAAAATGAAATCATGTAAACCCATTCTGGTATAGCCTCTAAATACAATTATGAACCTGAAAATGAGCATAATATGACCACTTTAAAGTTAAAAATAGATTTGTGTATTCACTAATTCACTAACAATGGCTTTTTGTTATATCTTATCTAAAATAGATGTCATAAGAAGTTTAGAGTTAAGGAATTGGTGAACTAAATGAGATAAATTCTTTTTTTTTTTGGTCTAATCTTATAGTATCTTTAAATATGTTTCTGTCCTCATGGAAACTAGTACAAACACATTTTCTCAACACATTTTCCACTAGTGAAATGCGCCTATCTTGCATAAATTTAACAATTATTTTACATACAAATACTAATTGGGATTCATGTGGATAAATATGAGGGGACAGGAGGGTGGGTGTGATAATCAGAGTATTTTAACCTTCTTTTTTTTCATAAACAAATGACTCAAACCGTTAAATTGATTATTAAAAATAGTTGGCGATTAAAAATAGTTGACAACTAATTGACTCACCTTTGCAGCTGTAAAAGGGACACAACATTCAGCTGTTTACGAAAAGACTGATATGCCAGTCATGTTTACATTGTCTATTTGTGAGCAAATGTAAAGCTTTCAGCATCCCCTCCTCTAGTATAAATCTTATCTCGGTGTGCTGTGCCAAGTGCATGTGGCCGGAGGATTCCTGTCCTAATGTATGAAAAAAGCTGTAAAATGTTAACACAGTGCAACTATAAATTTCGACGGGACGACCCCTCTGTGGTTAAAGCACCGTAAGAGCCATAAAACCTGGCTTTACCGAGAGCGGTCTAATTCGTGTATCCACTGAAGTCACTTTTCCTCCCTGCTCGCATACTTCTTTGCAACTTTCGAAACTCAGCACTTCACTTTTTGTGCACTGTGCTGATTTTACACCTCCATAGCCTGAAAACACAGCTAGTTTTTTTAATAGTGTTTGAAAGAGTGTGTGTGCGTGCGTGCGTGCGTGCGTGTGCGCATGCTTGCCTGCGCACATGAAGCCCCATCATTTCACCTTTTATTTTTACAGGCAAGTCATTAACAAAAGGTTCTTATTTACAATGGTGGCCTCACAAGTGACAAAGCCACTTAGGGGAAGGGGAGGATGTATTATATTAGACATACGTACAGTTTAAAATGACATAAAACACAATTTAAAATACAACACAGACATCAGTCAACACGTATTACGAGACAAGTGCACAGGTACATGGGTGCATAAGAAGGGGAGAAACCTTACAGATGTTTAGCTGGGAAATTATGATCTGGAAAAGCAGCTGCATATGTCGGGATGTACGTATGTAATGTAAGGATGAGATGGCGTTTTTGGAAAGACGAAATGGAAATGAATTTGTCCAGTGTAAGAGTCTTTTGCAGAGCATTCCAGTTGCGAGCGGCAGCAGATTGCAGATTCATGCCGAAAGTGAAACTAAAGAGGCATACTTTTTCATTTATGCGATGTCTGTTTGTTTCTGTGAACGTATATTTATTCAAGTGGAGCTTGTGAGTGTGTTTCAGTTGGAGAGGAATCAGTGGCACAAACAGCAAGTCGGAGCAGCAGCACATCATGCCTCTGTGATGGAGGAGCTTAAGTCTCCGATCTGTCAGCCCGTCTTCTCCCTGCACAATCCCTTCCTGATGTACGATGCAGGATTCATACGGTGATACACAAGTGATCCCCACAAAATGAGTTGCAGCAGGTGTTAGATAAAGTTCAGCCTTTCACTTTCAACAAGCTGTTTATCGTCTTTGACCTTCGCTTTGTGTTTTCATTCCATTAAGCATTATAAGGGCTTTTAAGGTTGCAGGTTATATTACAATTTTTTTATAGCTTTTTTTTCTTTTTCAAATTATTATTTTTGAGCTGTGGGACTGTTAACAATTAATGCTTTTCCCAGCATGCATTGGGCAGAGTACACCCTGGACACCTCGCCACTCTGACTCCATTTACTCTCTCCCCTGTTTGCTTAGCCTTACAACCTTACAATTACGACAATATTCCACAAAATCAGATATAGTTTCAGCATGTAACGCCTGTATAACAACAAACTGTCATTTCAACATTTGTGTTTGTGTACAGATTAAACAAACGAGAAATAACTTCTAAATGAAGTGAATGAAACTACATAAAGGTTAAAAAAATATGTTAATTAGTGATCTAAGGACGGCAACCTCGGACGTTGCAGTTTATGGTCGTGCCCTAAAGGTCTCATATTGTAAAAAGTTAGACGTCTATTTCTTTTTTGATTATAAAGCAGGTCAAGGTGCTATATGAATACTGTGAAAGTATCAAAATCCACAGCCAACTGAACTCCTAATATACACATAACACAAGTGGATGGAAAACCACATTAATTAGCATATTCTTTTGCAGATTTTCTGTAAATTCTGTTAAAGTTTGCACTACATTTGATTGGGATGGAAACTTGTTGTCGTGTGTATTGAACTAGGTTGAGCTAGCTGAGTTGTTAAATTATGATACAATCACAGTCGCTCATGGATATTGTTGCCCAAGAGTTAAAGGAACACGCCGACTTATTGGGACTTTATCTTATTCCCCGTATCCCCCAGAGTTAGATAAGTCTATACATACCCTTCTCATCTCCCTGTGTGTTGTAACTCTGTATGATGCACTCACTGCTAGCTTAGCTTAGCACAGATCCTGGAGGTAACCTGCTCCATCTATCCAACTGCTCCCAATAAGTGACAAAATAACGCCAACATTTTCCTATTTACATGTTGTGATTTGTATAGTCACAGCGTGTACAAATAAAAAGGTCATATGAGACACAGCCATCTTCTAACTGTATACATACTGGGAACTATATTCTCAGAAGGCGAAGCACTGCTACTTCTGCTACTCGCAGCACCTGAGAAGCCCCGTGGTGAGGAGCAGAGAGTAGCAACGGTGCTTCTCAGGTGTTGCGCTAATTCCTAATTCCTCAGCGTGTTCCTTTAAGGACTTAAATATGACTCAGTGCTTGTTGTGTCCATCTTTATTATAAACAATGATATCCATAGAGACAGTTTAAAGACTTAAGCTTGGCAAAAATATTCAACACAAATGCTCTATGGATCCATGTACTTTATACAGAGCGTTAACCCCGCTGCTCCAAATATCAGTGTTGAAGTTTACGGGCAACAGGCAAACACGGTTTCTGTGATGTGGTGATGGCTGGGAATCTCTCGGCTCCAGTACACTGGGAAGAAGTCAACACCCAGTAATAGTATTATTAACGACTGACAATGGCTGGTCGCCAAGTGCAATCATGCATTGGGCAAGAGCCTAGTTATTTTTTTAACAGCCAAAAATCTCCTAACGGCTGGCATTGCTCGCCTATACCTGCTTGACGGAGAAGTTATTGTCACGTTGCTATGAGGTGGTATCGGGTGTGGTTGTATCGGAGTCATTTTATGACTACAAGTACAAGTACATGCACACGGCATCGGACCGATAACCGATACTGGCATCGGTATTTAAATGTAAATTCCTCACTTAAACACAGTAAATTATACCAGATATCATCACACCACACATACTGTAATACATTATGGATAGATACATACATAGATACATGTGCAGTACATTGCATTATAAAGTAAGAGACTTATATATTAGGTGTTTTTTTAGAGAGCTGCTCAATGATGATGACAAATAACATAATTATTGCGAAATAAAAGTGAAAATGTCAAGTTTTATATTTAAAGTCATTTTGAAATGCCAGTGGGTTTAACGTTGTACATGTTACTGGTTGAAGTCAGCGGGAGGGACGCTTTCAGATTCACTTTTAGGTGTTATTATTCTTGTCTTTATTGCTTTCTCTGTCTTTGCTTTAGTCTGTTTCTCTGCCTTTCTTTATTAAAATGTTCCGCTATTATTTTTCCCTCTTTCTCTCTTTACCTTTTCTTTCTTTCTCCTCTTCCTCACACCTGCCCGTGGCCTCCTCCGGCCTCTGAGCTAATAGCTGCTCAACATGACACATGGCAGCCCTGTGAAAACCTCATTTATCACGCTGCGATAGAGTCGTTTGCTTTCAACCTTCTGATATTTATGACAGTTCTCAACTGTAAGGTTGTGTCCTGATGAAATATTACACCATTTGGGGAAGCGTAAGGTGAAAATGAAGATGTCAGTGCCGCCTTTTCTGTTTGCTGTACAGGAGCAGATAATGTGCTTTACACACTATCAGAAGCTCGCAGCATCTCACCATATCTAAGTCAAGTTTTTTAGGGCGTGGAATACATAAACAATACAGCCATTCACAATTTGTACTCTTGATGGAGTCATCTGCAGTGTTGGGCAAGTTACTTCCAAAATGTAATACATTATAGATTACTAGTTAATGTCATTTGAGGGTAATTAGTTATATTACAATATTACTGTCTCTGAATTGTAATGCTTTACACTACTTTTGGATTACTTTTACTTCCACCATAATAAATGCAAAAGTTTGACTCGGCAGCTAGCTTGTGATTTTCATCACCGGATCAATAAAGTCTCCTCTTTATCCACTTTAATACATCATAGATTATTCATCATATTTTGTATAATTAATATAACTAAAGCTATAAAAATTGAGAAGTAAAACATACAATAGGCAAATAGGAGAAAATGAAAATACTCAAAAGTACCTTACAGTTGTATTGAAGTACGGTATAGTTACTTTCCACGGCTGATAAAATGCAATGATATTTACGAGTAGCAAGCCTAAACATTAATTCCCGACATGTTTATATCTGTCAGCAGCTCGGACACACTGCTGTCCGCGCTGACGTACCGTCACCTGTTGGGACACAGCCGTCTCTGGTTCTGGCTCTGACCACGGGAACAGTGACGGGACAGCTCGCTTCAACGCAGCGTTGAAGAGATTGTAACGGGTATAATATTACAGAAATTTAATTAGTAATGCGTTATATTACTGCGTTACAGCAAAAATGAATACATTATTGTAATTGCGTTGCTTTTGTAACGCGTTACTCCCATCACTGTTCATCTGTCCCTCGTTGATATATTAAATTGTTGAAACGCAAACAATTGAAACCAAAACAGCACGGCCGAGATGTGCACAGACTCTCTAAGTGACACTTCTTTCATGTGCAGTGTTAAAGGGATAGTTTAGATGTTTTGAAGTGTGGTTGAATGAGTTTTTCTCCATAGTCAGTGTGTTCTACAGTAGATGGCGGTCGGCTCGCCCCCAGTTTGGAGAAGCAGACAGGAGTACCGACACGGAAGATAAGCAACGTCCTGCTCTGGATGGGGGCAGTAGCTAAATGACACTGTCCTCTTTCGAAAAACCCATAAGTTGTTTGCTCAAGCAGCAATTACGACTCATATTTACGTTTATAGTGGCGGGGCCCTCTAGGGGCCTCCTGTAATTATTATAGGAGCAAAGCAGGAAGTAAAGTGACAAAGAAAAAGAGCGCCAAATTCTCCAAGCAGGTTGTGGGTTTGGATCGCTTGGATTAGTCGTATGGTTTGAAGAACTGGATGGAATATAAAATAAGACACTGACTGGAAAAAATAACAGTTGCCTGTGAACTTAATCCAGGCTGCTATTGCATTTCCTGCACAATGTTTGTAATGAAAGCCATTAGCATATACATGTAATTTCTAGGAAATGGGGTTCCATGTAAAGAATTATTGAATCTATTTTTCATGATTATAGTGTGTTTATATACGTCTGAAACCCACAGTACGACAGGGAACTGAAGCTGTTATCTCTGCTCTCTTCAAAGCCACCAGACCCCTTTGACAAAAACAGACATTTTACATCGCAAAACACAGGAGTTGATTTGTTTCTGGACGAGCACACCTGATCATGGTTATGTTGTAGACAGAGTAGTTTCTAGGGGTGTGTGGGAATCGAAAAGCGTATGTATCGTTAATTTCTTTACAACAATGTTTAAAATCAATTCTTTTCCCTAGTCTTCCCTTTTTTCATATCTGGTTCCAGCAAAACAGACCAAAAGCAGAAAATGCAGAAAGTATGTTATGTTCTTCTTTACAAATGAAATAAATGTCAGACTGACTGACTGACGTGTTGTGCATTCTTGTTAGAAAGCAAATAGTTTTTAGATATGTCATGATCTATTGTCTCTAGAAGTGTATTATTCAACTTTTGTTTATATTAAAGAAGGAAAAGAAAATCAAAATACTCATTACTATCGAATCGCAATACTTCTAGAATCGTAATAAATGAAAATCGCAATACAAATCCAATCGGCACCCATTTATCGTGAAAGAATCGAATCGGGACAGAAGCATATCATCCCAGCCCTAGTAGTTTCTCCTACAACTGGAACTGTAAAACTACACTGAGGTCAACAGGGTCTTGGTAATTGATCAACTTTAAAAATTCAATTCAATTTTATTCATAGTATCAAATCAAGAGTTATTCTCAAGACACTTTACAGATAGAGTAGGTCTAGACCACACTCTATAATTTACAAAGACCCAACAATTCCAGTAATTCCCCCAAGAGCGGGGTGTGATGATTAGTGGCAATAATAGTCACAATAAAGATAATGGAACTATGACTAGAAATAGTAGTTGTAGTAGTTCATGGCGTAGCAGGGCACTGCAGGGCACAGCAGGGCGTAGCAGGACACAGCAGGGCATAGCAGGACATAGCAGGGTGTAGCAAGGCGTAGCAGGGCACTGCAGAGCGTAGCAGGGTGTAGCAGGGCATAGCAGGGCGTGGAGCAGGACCACAGAGACAGCTGCAACAATGATTGGATGCACACAGATGGAAAGAGAGAGGAGAGAGGACCGCAGTGTGTCAAAGGAAGTCCCCTGGCAGTCTTAAACTATAACAGCATAATTAAGAGCTGGTCCAAGGCAAACTTGAGCCAGTTCTATAAGGGTTGGTAGATGAATCTGACGACTATGAAGAAAAGCAGAGAAGAGAAGGGGTGCTGTGTCTGAAGATATACACCCTCCCCTGGTCTGGCTGAGCGCTGCAACTCCTCACTCCCTAACTATTAGCTTTATCGAAGAGGAGAGTTTTAATTTTACTCTTAAAAGTGGTGACGGTGTCTGCCTCCCAAACCCAGACTGGGAGCTGGTTCCACAGGAGAGGAGCCTGATAGCTGAAGGCTCTGGCTCCCATTCTAATTACTTTTAGAGACTCTCGGAACCACAAGTAACTCTACATTCTGGGAGCTTAGTGCTCTAGTGGGACAATAAGGTACTATGAGCTCTTCAAGATATGATGGTGCTTGACCATTTAGAGCTTTGTAGGTTAGGAGAAGGATTTTAAATTCAATCCTGGATTTTACAGGAAGACAATGCAGAGAAGCTAATACAGGAGAAGTATGATCTCTTTTCTTAGTTCTTGTCAGAACACGCGCTTCAGCATTCTGGATCAGCTGGAGAGTCTTAAGGGACTTATTTGAGCAACCTGATAGTAAGGAATTACAATAGTCCAGCCTGGAAGTAACAAATGCATGGACTAGTTTTTCAGCATCGTTTTGAGACAGGATGTGCCTAATTTTGGCAATATTACGAAGGTGAAAAAAAGCTGTTCTTGAGGTTTGTTTTAAGTGGGCGTTAAAACAACAGTAGTTCTATCCAGTGATGGGAATAACAGCGTTATAAATAACGGCGTTACTAACGACATTACTTTTTTTCAGTAACGAGTAATCTAATTGATTACTCTTCCCATCTTAATAACGCTGTTAGCGTTACTGCCAAAAAATGTTCCTCCTTGGTTAGTGGGCAGTGCACGACGCAAGTGCATAAATGCTGACGATTGGCTGAGGTTGAGTAAAATGTCATGGTAAGCCAATCAGAGGTAGAGTTGGGCGGGTGTTCAAAAGCACGCATAGTCGGACGCACAAGAACAACACAAGCGAGTCAGTCAACGAGAGAGAGACAGGTTTGGTGTTATGAAATCAAGGAGAGGGTTAACTTTTCCTGTTACAGATTTCCCACCGTGGTCAGAAAGAACATGGGAGACACTTTGTTTCTCTTACTATGTGACTCTGGAGTCGGTACTCGCTCCAAAGCTAATCACTCTCACTCTCTCACTTCTCCCTCACTACCCACTCCCCCCACACACACACACACACATGCCGGCTCGACGCACACACCAGCGCACAAGTATAAACATCAGGCCACTTACGTTATTTGCACTACAAAGAGTGTATATATTTGTTATTTATTTTTGGTATAGTGCTTAACAAGCATAATTTAATTTTGCCCAGTTGTGGCCTGTTGAGGTGTTGTGTTATTTGTATCGATCCACTATAGAAACATTATATCTACATACATGGCTTTTGATTGGAGGCTAGTCTCACTTTGTCCCACAGCAACATTAAAATAGTTTAGATGTGTGTACATTGTTTCTGTTAATAATGTATTGTATTAAGTGTCCATTTCATTATAATATTCAGATTTATCATAAATAATTGAAAATGCATATGTATTTTAAGTTCCATTAAAGAGGGGTAGGTGGAGGTGGGGTCACATTTGAGCATTTCAAAATGTACTTGAAAGTAATGCAATAGTTACTTTCTGAAGTAACTAGTTACTTTCATAATTTGTAATTGAATAACTCATTTAGTTACTTTTTGGAAGATGTAACTAGTAACTGTAACTAATTACTTTTTAAAAGTAACTTGCCCAACACTGGTGCTATCAGTGCCATCCAAGATAGCCAGAGAGAGCCAGATATATTTAAAAAAGGGTTTGATATTAATCTAGGTGTCCTCTTCTTCCTCCTCAGCGCTGTGTACTGAAGAGTGCGCCCACGGACGGTGTGTTTCTCCTGATACCTGCCAGTGTGAGCCCGGCTGGGGGGGACTGGACTGCTCCAGTGGTGAGTACACATCACACTCACAGTGAAATGAAAAGCCGATGTAAACAAATCACACAGGGCTGGAGACTTTGCTTTTTATCTTTTTCTCAGGTTCACATAAAACTGACCACGTACTTGTATAACTTGTATCATTTTAGCTGCAGTGTCTTTATGAACACATGTAGAGCTGCAACTACAGTTATATTCATTGTTGATTAATCTGTCAATTATTTTTTCGATTAATTGATTAGTTATGTGGTCTATAACATGTCAGAAAATGGTGATAAATGTGGATCAGTGTTTCCCAAAGCCCAAGATAACGTCCTCAAATGTCTTGTTTTGTCCACAATACAAGATATTCAGTTTACTGTCACAGAGGAGAGAAGACACTAGAATATATTCAAAAATTACAGACTTCAGATGATTTATCATCATTGATTAACCTAAAAAAAAAAACCCTGTAATAATGAAAAGGAATACAAAATGTCAAATCAAATGTTACACCAAACATTCAACTAAATATTTCACATTTGATTAACCGCGGGCTACACCATTATCTAATCGCATTCTTTCAAATCGCGATTTTGATTTGAGCCCTATTCTGGTGGACCAACTATCTTTTAGTTATTCACATCTGTAGCCATAATTGGTCAAAAGTAACTGGCATGCAAGAGCTGTTTGGGAAGATCTTGTTTCCACCTCACACACAAATGAGAGCTGGAGCTGGAGCCACATTTAATGGTCGGAGACGGGGGCACAGCATAATGATCAGAGACTGGCATTTTCAGAGAGACACCAAGTCATCTGACGTTCGCCTTCTGCGGCGATAAAGAAAAGAGCACATTTCCACAGTAGAGGTCAATCTGCAAGCTCATTCCTGCAGATAAAAAACGGAAATGTTAAGTGAGCAAGAAGGACATCGTGATTAGCTTGTTTGGCTTTAGAGCAAAATGCTGGTCGTCCAAGAGCACAGTCTCATACATAAGCAATTTATAGCGCTCTTCAGAGGGATAGAAGGGTAGAAAATAGGTCATAACACAGATGGGGACATACACAACTCAACACACTACTCATTAAATCAAAGAAGATAATGCCAGTGCACACTTCAGATCAACATAAAACACTGTCCTCATATTTTGATTGAATCCTGTGTATTTGAAGGAATCTGTCTGATAAACTGTAATCTTGACAGATATATAATCTGCAGTCAGACCACTAAGATCTTTATAGGCCAAGAGCAGCGGACCAGACACAAGCTTTTATTTTGAAAAGTAGAAGCCTGACGGCACCAGACGGGAGGCTCAAGGCTGCAGCCGTACAGTCTTGCATAGTTATGTCACACTAGTGTGAAACGCTATTGTTGCCAAATTTTTTCCAGCAGCCCAAATGGCATTCGCCAGAACTGCCAGAATGCCAGATTGCCAGATTGCCAGCCTATGGCTGAAGCCATTCAATGGTTTTACAGGAAGATCAGTAACGTTATGAGTGTAATACCCCTTTCCCACCGAAATAAGCGTGTATGTGTAGTTTTTTTTAAACGGGAATACCTGCTAAAAATAAGCGGTAGACTCCTTTTCCATTGCCAGTAGACTTGCATCTGTTTTTTTTTCTTTTTCTTGGGTACGTTCAGCCCCAACAAAACGTATCAAAACGTGTACTTAAACTAAAACGGATGCAATGAACACCCTGCTGTGTGGGGGGAAAAGCACTGCCTTTTTATTACCACAAGTTTATCTCTGACACGCCCACCAAACAAGAGAAAACTTACCTCAAAGTTCACAGCAAAACGGTTAGGGTAAGCCAATCAGAGGCAGAATAAGGCGGGCCATGAGGCACGTATTTTGATGTCGACACGTCTAGCAGGATCCAATCTAGCATCTACCACAAAACGGTGCACACCGTTTTGAGATTGAACGTGCCCCTGTTGTGTCACTGGTCCTACCAGACTCTGGTCCATTTCATTCGTCCAGAGAGTCTGGCCTCTCTCCATTGACAAGTGTTAACTTCCTTGAAGGCGGGTAATCTGTTGAAGTTTAAAACTATTGGATCTATCCAGAGTCACTCTGGATCTGCCATAACCAATCGCTAACGTTTGGTCGTGACGTCGGCTTAGCATCGCTAGTGTTCGCCTTAGCCAACTCCTTCACCACCACCATTGTTCTTGCTCGGGCTTTAACTTCTGGATTTTCGGCAGCGTTGCCACAACGATACAGTGCACAAAACTGTAAACTCTGCTGTATGTTCACTTGATATCTTCGCTAATAAACTTCTCCGACCGCTCACTCTGAATTCATCGTCACTCTCTCACTCACTTCACACCACGCACACGCACACACACACACACACACACACTCACACACACTCACACATACATACTGGCTCTGCTATTCTCCAAGAGATACGCTTCACATACACATACACATAGCAACATAGCGTTAGTAAACAGTAGAAAGCAGCATGGAGGCCAGTGAAAATGTTACGATGGTTTAAAAACTAAAACAAATCTGTTACTTATTCAGTCTCGCTTTCAAACGGGGAGCTGACAAATTTAGAACAATGTTCAAGCGCTGCATGCACGGAGACGGAAGGCGTTCTAGCGTCACGCCGGTAAAGGGGCGAAAATTAGGATGTTCATCCGATCATCATGTTTCCATCACTGCTGATCGGAGCTGGATATAACAAATACCCGTGACCACTGCAGAGTCAATTGTCCTGGGAATAAAAGCAGACTGCAGCCTTTCCCAGTGCAGACAAAATCCAGATGTTAGTGGGTGTTAGTGGGGAAGAGGCTTCAGTTACCATGTCTTCTGATGACGAGTGCATGGACAAGTGTTGCCGAATCTGACTGGAAAAGAAAGCAAGGAGGTTTTTAAATATTCCTACGATGATGGAATGAAAACTGTAGCAGAGTGGATGAGATTTTGTTAAGGCCAGAAATTGAGTTTTGAAAGCTGAAATAGAGATAATCGTTCAGTCATGGTTACTGATCAGCAGCTCATTTAGGTCCGTTTTGTGGTACAGAACAGTAAAAATTGTGGAAATGAAAGCACTGCATCTCAATATAATAGTCTCATTTCAGTCGTTTGGTTCCACTTCTCAGCTCTTCAGACTCTCACACGGCCCTTACGGAGGCTGAGGGAGTCCTCTTCTGTGTAGAGTAGAATACACTTTATTGTCCCTGAGGAAAAACTTGTCTTGGGCATAGTGCTACAATCTGTTGCTTCACGACACAAACATGTAACAAAAAAAAACGTAAAATCGACATGAAAACATAAATGTAAGAACATAAGATCAACGAAGCATCTTAGGATATAAAGGTGTGTGTGTGTGTGTGTGTGTGTGTGTGCGCGCGCGCACATGTGTTTGGAGGGCTTTGGGGGTCTATTGAAACTTAATGACTCACACGACCCCTTTTAGTCCCACTTTGTTATTGGTGTGCTCCAGCCTCCCCAGTGTTTACCTGTTTTTATTGCTGCCCAGGGGCCGGGGGACTGAGGCCAAGCCAAGACAGGTGAGGTAAATCTACCAGCAGTTAGGCCGAGGGGAAGAGGAAGATGAAGTATGTCGATCAACTCAATCTCTCGGGTTTACTCTGGAAGTTTGGCTTCAACTTCTTTTCTTCAGTGTGCCGTATTCGTCTGTCTGTCTGTGTCTGTCTGTCTATGTCTGTCTGTCTGACGTATATTTTGCTGATTAAATACTTTTAAGTTTTGAATGCAGGACTTTTTCTTGTAGTGGAGTATTTTAACAGTGTGATATTAGTACTCTTACTGAAGTACAGGGTCTGTATACTTCTTCCACCACTGGTTGAGGGCCATAAAACCAAAACAGTAAGTTAAAAAACACAGAAAAACAGTGTATAGCTGAAGGGAACTACAGACTTGGAGAAAATAATCTGTGACTCATGAGTGAAGCTGGAGGGAAGAGGAAGATGAAGTATGTCGATCAACTCAATCTGTCGGGTTTACTCTGGAAGTTTGGCTGACTTTAACTTGCTTTCTTCATTGTGCCGTAGTCTGTCTGTCTGTCTGTCTGTGGTCTGTCTGCCTGTTTGTCTGTCTGGTCTGTCTGTCTGTCTGTCTGTCTGTTTGTCTGTCTTGTCTTTCTGTGGTCTGTCTGTCTGTCTCTCTGTCTTGTCTTGTCTGTCTGTCTCTCTGTCTGTCCGTCTGTCTTGTCTGTCTGTCTTTGTTTTCTATCTCTTCATCACCCCCTCTTATTTATTTTTGTGATAAAGCCAAACTGGCAGACAGTGCAGTTGTATGACAGGTAAATCTGAAGACTGTGAAATAAATTAAAAAACATATTTTGCCAGTGTCCCACAGGGTAAAGACTCTGCCTCCTCAAATCCCTCCAATAGACTTTGTCATTTGCTCATTACCTGTGGATGGATGTAATTTGCTATAAAGATGCTGCACAGTGAAACCGAGTCGTCTCTCTCACGGGGATATTGAGCCTATTCCTACACAGACTGTTTTATTTCATGCACGCTTTTACCTGATTGGTCAGAGGAAATACATCCCGTGGTCAGTAACAGATTGAAAGGTCCCATATTGTTTTATTTTTTGTTATTATTTTGTTTTTAATAAACAGCAGCCTAGGATGAGGGCAGTGTCTGTCATGTTGTTTGGGAAAATAAACTGCAGAGGCATGAGTTGGATACATTTAAAGGCCTAATGTCTCACAGGCAGGACAGACACATTACTGGATCCTGATTGGTGGACAACCTGCTCCTCTAATTCAGATGAGTTAATTCAATTTCAATTCAATTTTATTTATAGTGTCAAATCATAACAAGAATTATCTCAGGACACTTTACAGATAGAGTGTAGGTCTAGACCACACTCTGTAATTGTCAAGGACCCAACAATTCCAGTGATTCCCCCAAGAGCATGCATGAATGTGTAAGTGCGACAGTGGCAAGGAAAAACTCCCTTTTAGGAAGAAACCTCGGACAGACCCAGGCTCTTGGTAGGCGGTGTCTGACGATGCCGGTTGGGGGTTTGATGAACAATGGCAATAAAAAGTCACAATTAAGATAATGACTAGAGTAATTGTAATAGTTCATGGTGTCGTAGAGCACATCATGGCGTAACAGGGCGTTGGCCGGACATAGCGAGTCGACGGCGGGCATTGCAGGGTGTAATGGGGCACAGCAGGTCGTAGGGCAGGACCACGGCGACAGCTGCCACCATGATGTAGGTGCCATCATGATCCAAGATGATGGTGCTGGGGGGACAAAGAACATACGGACTCCGGGGAAGCTCCCCGGAGCTAGGTTAATAACAAGCATTTCTGGAACATGAATACACACAGATGGAAAGAGAGAGGAGAGTGGAGCTATAGCTATAGAGCTCAAGAACTATAACCGCATAGGGAGGCTGTGTTGTGGCTACACACCTTCCCCCGCCGGTCTAGGCTAGCGCTGCGACACCTTACTGCCTAAGTATGCGTAAGCTTTCTATGGGGAGAAGCAGTGACAGGATGGGTGTGCGCCATGACTGAGGCTACACACCCACCCCCCCCAGTCTAGGCGCACGCTGCAACTCCTAACTTCCTAACTATAAGCTTTATCGAAGAGGACAGTTTTAAGTTTACTCTTAAAAATGGTGACGGTGTCTGCCTCCCGAACCCAGACTGGGAGCTGGTTCCACAGGAGAGGAGCCTGATAGCTGAAGGCTCTGGCTCCCATTCTACTTTTAGAGACTCTGGGAACCACAAGTAACTCTGCATTTCGGGAGCGCAGTGCTCTAGTCGGACAATAAGGTACTAAGAGCTCTTCAAGATATGATGGTGCTTGACCATTTAGAGCTTTGTAGGTCAGGAGAAGGATTTTAAATTCAATCCTGGATTTTACAGGAAGCCAATGCAAAGAAGCTAATACAGGAGAAATATGATCTCTTTTCTTAGTTCTTGTCAGAATACGCGCTGCAGCATTCTGGATCAGCTGGAGAGTCTTGAGGGATTTATTTGAGCATCCTGATAGTAGCGAATTACAGTAGTCCAGCCTAGAAGTAACAAATGCGTGGACAAGTTTTTCAGCATCGTTTTGAGACAGGATGTTCCTAATTTTGGCAATATTACGAAGGTGGAAAAAAGCTGTTCTTGAGGTTTGTTTTAAGTGGGCGTTAAAGGATCAATCCTGATCAAAAATAACTCCTAGATTTCTGACAGTAGTGCTGGAAGCCATGACAATGCCGTCCAGAGTAGTTATATCTTCGGATAATGAAGTTCGGGTGTGTTTAGCGCCCAGCACAATAACCTCAGTTTTGTTCGAGTTCAACTTCAGGAAATTTTTGGTCATCCATGATTTTATATCTTTAATGCACACTTGCAGTTTAGCTAACTGACTGATTTCATCTGGCTTGATTGATAAGTATAATTGGGTGTCATCTGCATGACAGTGAAAGTTAATTGAGTGTTTCCTAATAATATTGCCTAGAGGAAGCATATACAAGGAGAATAGAATTGGTCCAAGCACTGAGCCTTGAGGAACCCCATGGCTAACTTTGGCATACCTGGAGGATTTATCGTTGATATTAACAAATTGAGATCGATCAGAGAAATAGGACTTAAACCAGCTTAGTGCGATTCCTTTAATGCCAACTAAGCGTTCCAGTCTCTGTAAAAGGATTGTATGATCAATAGTGTCAAATGCAGCACTAAGATCTAATAACACAAGTATGGAGACAAGTCCTTTGTCAGCAGCAGTTAGAAAGTCGTTAGTAATTTTCACCAGTGCCGTCTCTGTGCTATGATGCTTTCTAAATCCTGACTGAAAGTCCTCAAATAGACTATTCCTATGTAAAAAGTCACATAACTGATTAGCGACTACCTTCTCAAGGATCTTGGAGAGAAAAGGAAGGTTTGATATAGGTCTATAGTTGGCTAAGACCTCAGGATCGAGGGTAGGTTTTTTCAGAAGAGGTTTTATCACAGCTACTTTAAATGACTGCGGTACATAACCTGTTAATAAAGACATATTGATAATATCTAGTAATGAAGTGTTAACCACGGGTAACGCTTCTTTAAGTAGCCTCGTTGGGATGGGGTCTAAGAGACAGGTAGAAGGCTTTGCTGAAGAGACCTTTAGCATTAATTGTTGAAGGTCTATAGGAGAAAAGGAGTCAAAGTATATGTCAGGTCTTGTCGTTCTTTCTAGCACTCCTGTATCACAAGGTGAACCGTTAGAAGTTGAGGGCAAAAGGTGATGAATTCCATCCCTAATTGTTATGATTTTATCATTAAAGAAACTCATGAAGTCGTCACTACTAAGAGCTAGGGGAATAGATGGCTCAGTAGAGCTGTGACTACCTGTCAGCCTGGCTACAGTGCTGAAAAGAAAGCTTGGGTTGTTCTTGTTTTCTTCTATTAATGACGAGTAATAGTCTGATCTGGCATTTCTGAGGGCCCTCCTGTAGGTTTTTAAACTATCTTGCCAATCTAAACGAGATTCTTCCAGTTTGGAGGAACGCCATTTACTTTCAAGTTTCCGTGAGATTTGTTTTAATTTGCGAGTTTGGGCGTTATACCAAGGTGCTAGTTTCCTTTGCTTCATCATCTTCTTTTTGAGAGGAGCGACAGAGTCTAAAGTCGTCCGTAGGCAGGTCGTAGTACTGTCTACAAAATTATCAATTTGGGAAGGACTCAAATTATCATAAAGGTCCTCTGTTATATTAAAGCACGACATTGAGTTAATTGCTGTTGGAATATCTTCCTTAAATTTAGTTATAGCACTGTCAGATAGGCATCTAGCGTAGAAGGTTTTATTAAATTTCATATAGTCTGGTGGTAAGAATTCGAAAGTTATTAAAAAATGGTCTGATAATAAAGAATTCTGTGGAAATACTATTAAATCTTCAATTTTGATGCCATATGCCAGCACAAGGTCGAGGGTGTGGTTAAAACAGTGCGTGGCCTTATGCACACTCTGACTGAAACCAATTGAATCTAGTAGTGAGTTGAAGGCAGTACTAAGGCTATTACTGTCAACGTCCACATGGATATTAAAATCACCTACAATAATTATTTTATCTGATTTTAGCACAATACATGACAAAAACTCTGAGAATTCAGATAAAAATTCAGAATATGGGCCTGGCGCTCGGTAAACAACAACAAATATGATTGGCTGTAATGATTTCCACGTTGGATGTTGAAGATTAAGAACAAGACTTTCAAACGAGTTATAATTTAGTTTAGGTTTAGGATTAATTAACAGATTTGAGTCAAATATGAAAAGTTAAGTGAAAAGTCTTCCTGTTTGAATGTTACAAACTAGTCTGATGGGAAAGAGTTTGGCAATTATTCACAGAGAGAAGCCAGGAAAAGAAAGTCTGGCTGTGATTTGTCATATTAACCCTAAAAAAATGGATAAAGAGGATAATAAAAAATAAAATACCCGGAATCCAAGCACTCAAAAAACTTAAACTAAAAGTGTAATGTAACAGTCTTGCAATAAATCTTCCTTCATTGAGATTTCAGGGTTTTTCCTGCATAGAGGAATTTTTGGTGTGCCAGTGTGAAGTAAGGTCTGATTTTAACCCAAACCACGATCTTTTCCTTAATTTAATAAGTAGTTTTGGTGCCTAAACATGATCAAACTGCGACCGTTTCACAACGTTAACACTAGAAGTGCCAAAATTCCATAACTACTAGAATTGCCGTGAGCGGTCATTTTGACCGCCAGATTCCAAACTCTATAATCTCTCATGATAAATACCTAATTGCAATATTGTATTATGTATTGTGTTAGGATATCTTTAGAAAAACGTAATAACACCAAAATGTACATTTTAACGAGTTTACTTATACATTTGAGTAGTAATACGTGTTTCAATAATTCATATCATGGCATAGTAAACTGTAATTATTTCGTACATTCATATCCCGAAAAATGTGGTGTGGAAATTTATTCAACTTAACTCATAACAGCCAAATAACAATTAAAAGTATCTTATTTGAACATTTAGCTAACCTAACCTCGGACCGTGCACCGCTGCCCTTTTTCCTCCATAAACTCCGCTCTCAGCTCCCCTGCCAGTTGTTGCATGAACTTCCTCCAGACAATTTTACAGCTGGTGCAGTCCTTGGAGAGGATGTGTGCAATGATTCCTGCCAGTTCGAGGATGTATAAAGTTATATGAACACGTAGACAGCCACGGCCATCTACGTGTACCGCGCCTTTCACAGAGCGAGCGCCTGGTACTTTCCTTCTGATTCAGAACAGAGTCCATCCACGCCGTAGTAGCCCCCGTTACAGAGTCTGGCTTTGCCTTCGGCCCATCGGTGATGCCCACACTTGTTACTCGAGACCGCTAGTGACGTTTCTCTGACAGAGACTATGATAGTTACTAAGCAACTAAGATGTATCTTCAAGCGCGCAAAAGATTAAAAACAATACCGCAAAAATCTGAGCGGTCAATATGACTGTTTATGGCCGAAATAGGTAAAAGTGATTGTATTTTCTTTGCCTTTGGTGTAATGTATATAAAAACAATTTAAAATGAAATTACAGACTATTTTAGGAAAAAGTCAGGTACCAGCAGGATTGTATTTTTTTATTCAGCAAAGTTATTACACAAAACGGTCAAAATTACCGTCCTGGCCGTTCTAGTGTTAAAGACGTGTTAAGTTTGCTGGTTTGGATATGAGGACGGAAAACGCTCCTGTGGGTTGTATAAGAGGGGAGGAATAAACTAGCTATATAGTCGTATGGATTGGAGGACTTATTGGAATATTAAAAGGGACATTGACTGGAAAAAAACAGTTGCCAGTAAACTTAATCCAGGCTGCTATTACCTTTTACTGCACACCATATTTATCAAAACCATTAGTGTATACATGTCATTTCTAGGAAACAGGGCTCAGTGTAAAGACTTATTAAATCTATTTTACATGATTATACAGTTAGCCTGACAAGCCAGACCCACATCAAGACATTGGGAGGGCTCAATCCGAGGGGCGGGATAAACGGTTGTCTTTAAAATTCCCTCTGCACGCAATAGGATAGCGCTACGACCAACCAGAGCAACGAAGAAGGTTTTTCTGTATCCGGTTGGCAAAACTCCGAACACATCTTCCTTTTTTAAGAATGACTTCAGTGCTGTTCTTTGTTCTTTTCTCAAAGAAAAGCTTAACTTCAAGTCTTCCAGAGTCGCGGCCAAAGCCGATTCCAAAGACTGCTGTTCGCCAGCAGCAGCTCTTCTTTGTTTTCAAGTAGCAGGGAATTCACGCTGAACCGTCGCAACTCTTCCCTTCTTAATGTTGAGCCCGCCCACCGACTCCATACACGATGTGATTGGCCTGATTAGAGTTTGGTTTTTCCAGCTCGCAAGCCAATGGAGAGTTGCTAGACGACCCTGGCTGAAAATTACATTTGAATGCATGTTATGTATGTGGAATACAAGTAACTCAAACTTCCTGTGGGCTCTCTGAGTTAGGAAGAAAAGTAGAAGAGAAAGCCACAGGATTTTCCTTTGCGTTGTCTTTGACTGTAGCTAACTAGATTAGCTGCTGAAGCAGTGTGTGAGCGTCAGCAGCCTTCCCTGTCCACACGCCAGTCCAGTCGAAGAACTGTGTTGCTCTGCCAGGCAATATAAATAGCTCGGACAGAAGTGTGGGGGGGGGGAGGGCGGCAACGAGAGGAAGACAAGGATGAGACGGGCGAAGACAAAAGAGGAGACGTTGGAAGAGGCCTCAAAAGTAGAGGGAATTAAGGGAAAAAATGGTAGATAAGGACAAATTATGATGGAAATTACCTTGTAAAGATGGTGATTATGATGAGAGAGATTATAAAGAGCATGAAGGAGAAGATGAAGGGAGGGAACATTGCAAAGAAGCAGTTTAAAGATGGTAAAGGTTGTTAAAAGAATCAGACAGTGTAGAAGTTGCTACATAGGCAATTTATGAAATGATCAACAGTAATTACTTCAGCGCCTTCAGACTTATAAAATTCAGGGTTGACAGTTTGACAGGTATTAGCCTTGTTTTTTTCACAGAACAAAATAGAAAAATCAAGATAGAAATCAACAATTTCAATCTCTATATTACCAGAGTCATAGACGGGCAGTTTTCGATCTGAGAGCAAAAGTCTCCATGTGGATGTCAATTATTCTTAACCATATCACAAATTTATATTTTGGTCTTGTTAAGTACTTAATTTTCTTCTCGACCCAATCACCAGCCAGAATGTTGATATCCGACAATTTTGCATAACCGTTAGTCATTACAGCAAGGTGGTCTTTCTGCTGGGCCTTAGGCCTGTCGCACCTCCAACGGTGCTTGTGGTGGACTGTGCATGGCAGGGGCATCCTCTTCCCTCAGGCAGGCCTAAATCTGACCGCATACCGCAAGGTTTTGCTGCAGGGTCTTCCGCTGGGGACCACCGCTCATTGACGTTTCGCCCCTTAACCCAGAACATCTCCTGGTGGCGGGGCAGTGAACAGGGACGTCTCCATGACACCCCCTGCAGCAAAACCTAATTGGATGTTACTCCCCAAGCCTTGTCTCGTCGTTTCAGCCAGAGCATATCTCCTGTGGGAACTGGAGCTGCCTACCCAGGTCTACTTCCATCTTCCACACCGCCCCTGGTGTTAATAGCTTGGCAGGTGGTCTCTTGCTGGTATGCATTGCGGGTTCCCCCTGTACAGTATGTGCAATGGCATTTTAAAAACTATTTATGTCTACAATATCTGTCGATGTTATGGTGAAGGTTAGGCAGCCTAAACACAGATTACGTATGTTTAGAGTTTGCTTCACAAAGGGCATCCTGGTTTCTGCATTGGCACTAAGCGTTGGCGCTGGATGTAAGTGATGTTATGCAGAATCATTCATTCACCTAACTCTTAACCATATTTTATTTGTTTTTTAAGTAACACTTGGTCAAGGTTAAGGAATGGTTAAAGTTGCACGAATCTATGTTTCTGTGTAAACAGTGATGTCAAATGATGACTGTGAGACGCTAAAGGGAATGCTCGTAGAGCTGAGGTTGGAGAGAATTATCACTCGACTTCAAAGTTATCAGCTTTAGGGAGCGTTTAGGCATCTTTCACCCTATTGTTTTGGTTTTAAAGCCCACAGCTTTGCTGGCAGCGTCATTTTCACGCTCCCGATTCTTTGTGTACGTAAGCAGTCGGGCAATACATTCTAGTAGAGTTGCGGGGACTTTCGAGAGACTGGGTGTTGAGTTGCCCTCTCCTCACGCATTTCCTCACCAGCAGTCCATTTGATACTAACCACAGTTAGTTTGAGTTATTCAAAAACAAAGCATTTCATATCATGACAAAAAACTGAAGACTCATAAGACACGATACAAGTGGAAGCACAGACGGCAGCGGAAATATATAAATGTACAGTGTGTGTCCACAGGAGCTGGTGTTTTTGGAGCCTTTCATCTTGTTTCATTTGACTAACTGACCTTTTCAACTCAGGCTGTGCCCAGACAACTTCAGCATACACCTGAAAACGTGACTCTATCTCTCTCTCCCTCTCTCTCTCTCTCTCTCTCTCTCTCTCTCTCTCTCTCTCTCTCTCTCCCCCTCTCTCTCTCTCTCACTCTCCCTCTCTCTCTCCCTCTCTCTCTCTCTCTCTCTCTCTCTTTCTCTCTCTCTCACTCTCTCCCTCTCTCTATCCCTCTCTCTCTCTCTTTCTCTCTCTCTCACTCTCCCTCTCCCTCTCTCTCCCTCTCTCTCTCTGTCTCTCTCTCTCTCTCTCTTTCTCATCTTTTAAAAGAACTCTGTTGTGGCTTGATAGAGGTGATAGTGTAATCTCAGCCAACTACAGGAAATGACCCCCCCCCCCCCGGGCAAAAGACAAGGGTTTATGGGTTCACTTCACTTCTCTCTCTCTCTCTCTCTCTCTCTCTCTCTCTCTCTCCCCCCCCCCCCCCCCACAACCGGGGTTGTGAGGACTCAAAGTGCACATCACCCTGACAGCAATAATCTGGCCTCTTTGTAAAAACTCTCAATCTTGTGTTCCGTGTTTCACTTGGCCATAAGTGATGAATTCGGCGCAGGTCTCCATTTGTTGTCATGGAAACAGACGATAGCCTAGCACATTACATTAACACGCCTTTTACTGATGAGCTACTGGAAGCTTTTGCGACGGCAAAGAAGACTGTTGTTTGTGTCTCTTGTAATGGATGAACTTTCACAGTCAGGCGGAGACATTTTTTTTCTAATGAGCACGTGAAGGCAGACGTGGCTTCTTTTAGTACTTTGAGTAAAATCCCAGTATCTGGGTAACCAGTTTGCTGTTACTGTTTTCGAACCTGCACATGAATCTTTAAAAATAGCAAAGATGGAAAACAGCTGAGCCTGCGGGGGAACATGTTGATCCTGGTGTTTGTGGCATGCTTTACCCAGCGGGCTTCTCATTGTACCTCCTGTGTTTTTTTCTAATGTTCCTATAAATATGATAATGTGTCAAGGTCGAGTTGATCTGGTGTGCCTTGCTGAGACGACACCGCGGCTGTCGTTGACCAGTGGGGGTGCACACTCGTTAACTGTGCCCAGACATGTCATTTATCAGAGCTGGACTCATGCAGATGGAAGCAACACACACACACACACACGTAAATACACACGTGTGAATCCAGGGGTTAAAGTAAGTCGGAACAATCCGGAATGGGCTTCTGGCACCTTAGATTAATAAGTAAATGAATCTAATTAGCAGTTTCATACATCAGTGTTTCCTGTTTGTTTAAAATAACGCCAAATATCCGTTCCAGTGTTTCCCTATTCACTCTCAGCAGCGCACCGCTATGAGTCCAGGAACAAGACCAGTGTCTGTGGTGAATTCACCAAACCAACATGGCATCATGACTTCGCTTAAACATACACGCTAACTTTCTTAAGCCAAGTGGCGTGTTATCTGTACGCATTATGAGCGATCCGCGTGGATGTCTACGCTGTATACAGCGGACGGCAGTCTGCAATGTCACAGCGTAAACAAAATCACGAGGCTACGTGTTATCGCGAGACTACGTCACACACGGTTTTTAGGAAAACAAAAAACGGACAAACGGTTGGGTTTAGGAAAATAAAACCAGGTTGGGTTTAGGAAAAGAAGAACGGGGTTGGCTTTAGGAAACGCCACACGCGGGACACAAACCCCGCCCTCCTGTGTTTGACCCATACACCACCCCAGCCAACCTCCCTGCACAGCGATTCGCCCTTTCATACTACTCCCTACGGCGTCAATTCACACACAATCGCAAGGTAATGTAAGTCAGTGGAGGCCAAACAGCATTGATAAACACGCTAAAAAAACTATTATGCGTCTTGATAACGCGCCAATAATGGCATACGAGTTAGCGTGTCATACATACGCCACTTCATGAGATCAGTCTGACCAAACAGACACTCTAATAATAGCAGGAAAGTCGAGTGTCTGTTATCTCTTTGTATTTAAAGAAGACATTATAGACCTATCTTTTTAATCTGGAGTAATGTATAGCATTAGTTTATTATTTAAGTGTTAATCATTGGTTTTCATCAATCAGTCACTCTTAACATTTTATTATCTTATTGTTTCATTTTTAGTCTTGCTTAAAAACTAGTATTTTTTATGATTTATTTATTGTCTTGTGTTTTGTTTTCATCTGTTGTTTTAGATTTGTTCTGTGAAGCTTTTTGGACTGTATGCTTGCTTTTAAGGTGCTATATAAATAAAGTTGAGTTAAACAGCTAAAGTCAGTTGAACAGGTGAAGATCACGTGGTCTGTAGCCTACCGGTTACAAACGGGCGCTGTAGTGAAAGACACAGTAACATGCTGCAGAACCGGGGGATGCTGTTTTGCCCTCATTGTTCTCCGTTAAGTTAGCTGAAAGTGAATGTAACCCCGGAGTGTCGAGTGTCGGGCTCTGTTTAAAAAGTTTGTCAGCAACCGGTGGAGGCAATTTTGCCTTGTGTGCTCTGATTAATTTGGCATGCGGTTAACACACCGGTCATACTTTTGTTTTAATGGCAACTCAACTCCTGGCCATTGCTCCTGTTGTTCTTTACCACTGTTTTGAAAGAAGGAAATTCAATTAAATTTTATTTATAGTACCAAATCATAACAAGAGTTATCTCAAGACACTTTACAGATAGAGTAGGTCTAGACAACACTGTATAATTTGCAAAGACCCGACAATTCCAGTAATTCCCCCAGAGCAAGCATTTATCAATGGTGAGGAAAAACTTCCTTTTAGACAGAAACCTCAGACAGACCCAGGCTCTTGGTAGGCGGTGTCTGACGGTGCCGGTTGGGGGTGTGATGAACACTGGCAATTATAGTCACAATAAAGTTAATGGAACTATTACTAGAAATAATAGTTGTAGCAGTGCAGGGCGTAGTAGGGCTTAGCAGGGCATAGTAGGGGGTAGCAGGGTGTAGTAGGGCATAGTAGGGCTTAGCAGGGCATCGCAGCGTGTAGTAGGGCTTAGCAGGGCGTAGCAGGTGTAGTAGGGCGCCGGACAGGATCACAGCGGCAGCTGCAACCATGATTTAGGTGCCACCCTAATCCAAGGAAAACTGTGAGTCGAGAAAACATAAGGAGCTAAGTTAATAACAAGCATTACTGAGACATGAATGCACACAGATAGAAAGAGAGAGGAGAGAAGTGCTCAGTGTGTCAAAGGAAGTCCCCCGGCAGTCTAGACCTATAACAGCATAACTAAGAGCTGGTCCAAGGCAAGCCTGAGCCAGCTCTACATAGGGTTGGTAGATGAATCGGGCAACTATGAAGAGAAGCAGAGAATAGAAAGGGTGCTGTGTCTGTAGGTATACACCCTCCCCCGCCGGTCTAGGCCAACGCTGCAACTCCTCACTCCCTAACTATAAGCTTTTTTAAAGAGGAGAGCTTTAAGTTTACTCTTAAATATAGGGAGTAACAGGCAAACTAGCTTTAAAAGTGGATCGAATGAATGCTGATGTGGTTCATGTAGATTTCAAAAAGTAACAGATAAATATTTAAAGAAGAAGAAAATTCTACGGATCTTAGGGTTCCCCCACCTGCCAGATTCCACTTTAACGCCTGCATGTATCTCATGTACCCACACATGCACGACACAAAAGCTAGAAAGCTCACAAACAAGCAGAGCAGCAGCTGGGCAGACACACACTCGTAGAGTTGCCTACAGTGATGTATTTGCCTCTTTTTGCTGCTTCCTCGTCCCCACAAGAGCCAAGTTTCACACGATTTTTCTCGCTGGCATCCATGGTTGGAAAAAGCCTGTCAAGGTGTGCAACAACATAATGCAGCCTGAGCTTTCTGTCAGCCGCTGTTCACTCTTTTCGCTCCTCTGTTTGTCTCCTGTGCCCCTCTCCTTATCTCCCGGTACCACTCTTCAGCTCGACTGTACAAAATCCATACCGATCCATCGCAGTGCAACTCTGCCTCAGCTTCCGCTTTTGATTTGTGTTTGTTCTCCAACACTCAGCCACTACATAGAAGGCCTTTTCACCAACACCTTTATTTCTCATGATATGTTTTCATAGTTTTCCTTTATTGTAATTGTTTTCTTTCATGCTCTTCTCCGGTGAATGGAAAAGATTTTATTTCTGGATTGCCAACATCACAAAGACAGATCACAGCTGTTTCTGTATTCTTTGCACATAGAACCCCAAAGGTCAAAGTCTCAACATCCAGACAATGGACTAAACAAATACGCTTTGGTTCCTAAAATATTCATCAGTGGACGAGCGCTGACTGCCAGACCGACTCTTTTCTAGTCGTCTTGTTTCTTACAAAAAACTTTGCTTTTAATGCAGGACATTCTTCTGAATCTGATTGCACAAAGTCACATCTCACATGTGTCCTTGCTCTGTTTAAGTTGATTGAAGTGCCAGAGGAGGAGAAAACAGCAATTAAACAACACAAACTGCACCTTGACTCTTCTAACATGTAACTGAGGTGTAAAATTACCTAGCAACAAAGATTTAGGTGAGAATTACTGCGATGACACTAACAGACTCAGCAGTGCTGCTCCTGGCCAGCTAGATATACAGTAACTGAGCTGATCATTCACAACCACGATTAACTCGACAACAAGCCTCAACAGGCTTTAGACTCTGATATTTAAGGAATATACTGTAATATATATATATATATATATATATATATATATATATATATATATATATATATATATTGTACTTTACGGAACAGCCGAGCTACGTTACATCTGCTTTACTCGCGATTAAAGCAGATGTAACATCTGATTTGAACCCAGACCACGATCTTTTTCTAAACATATCTAAGTAGTTTTTGTGCCTAAACATAACCAAACTGGGACAGTTTCACAACGTTAAAGACGTATTTCTAACGGCCAAGGTTACAGTTATAAAGGAGGATGGAAACCGCTCCTGTGGGTCGTATTAGAGGGTAGGAATAAATTACCAATATCGTTGTATGGTTTGGAGCACTGAGGCAGTAATTGTAGTCTTATTTATTTAAAATTTGAATCTCTTTTATGTGCTAATGCTCTGTGCTCCGCCACACCACAACTTGTAATTTGATTTTGAAATAGCCAAACAGCTTTTCATTCATATCCTCTTTGTGTCAAACACGCATGCCGTCTTGTCTGCTTGTGGAAAACACAAGATGAAGCAGGTAAACAGGTTGTCAGAGGAAGAAAGCAGCAGGTGTAAAAGGTTATGTTCTCTGTAAGAAGACAGAAGTAAGACGAGGTGTGATTTGGAGGAGCGAGGGGAACATTGGGCTGAGACAGACGTGACATGTTTCTCGAAGAGATGGGTTTTCAATCCCCTCCGGTAGTGACTATGCAGTACTGAATGGGATGGGAAGGTCACCCCTCCATTGGGAGACAAGAGGTAACAAATTCGAGGCCGCCTAAAGGCAATTCACCGTAGGAAAGGAGGAACTAAGCCCCCGGTAGGAGCTGATAGGCTGCTATAGACTCAATAACATACAAAAAAACCTTGGGAGCACTGTGCAGTGTGACCTTTCATGAAGATTACTTCTATTACAATTAGACACCAGGGCTTACTCACTGTTGCTTTTTAGCATTTTAATCTGAAAGGTCCCCAAGTTCAAGGTCTTCAGCGGCAGATCCACTGCTTAAAGTAATTTATTTACTTTACGCTCTGGGTTGTTTGCGTTTCTTTAAACCAATCACAATCGTCTTGGGCCCTCTAGGGACCTCCTCCCGTAATTATTATGGTAGCAAAGCAGGAAGTAAAGTGACAAAGTATAAGAGCGCCAAATTCTGCAAAAGGAGGCAGGTTGGGGGGGTTTGGATGGGTCAAACAAACACAGGATTATCAGCCAGGAGCTAAGCTCTGGACGCAACGACGGTGGCTCTGCAGAATAGTCTCGGGAAAATAGTCTCGGGAAGGAACTTGTTTTGGTGGAACATTTGCACCCCGCAAAAGAAAACGCCACATATAATGTTAAATGAAGCTGTTCACAGTCTGGATCAACGACAGTTCAGGATGTTCCGCCAGATGTTCCTCGCCTTACAAAACTCTGTTCATTTGGGGAGGAAAATTTGGATCGTGATCGTTTTCGGGGAGTAATTGTAAAGATGTACAAAGAATATGCTAAACGTTAGGGCATTTACTAGCTAACTGGGACGTTTTGGGCCCAATACACTGGTAAGAGCATTTAATATTGTATTGTATGTATTGTATGTGGCGTTTTCTATTGCGGGGTGCAAATGTTCCACCAGAACAAGTTCCTTCTCGTGACTATATTGCAGAGCCACTGTCGCTGCGTCCGGAGATTAACACCGCTCAAGACGATTGTGATTGGTTTAAAGAAATGCAAACAATCAGAGCGTTTTTTTTCCTCCTATCCCAGAATGCATCTGTGGTGTAACCAGACCTTACTCCACAGCGCTGTGGTCTGGCAATGCAAGACTAGTGTACACACAATACGGTAACGTGAGTATTTAAATTAGACGGGGACCATTTTAATGCACTGTACAGACTTTTACTTTAAGTACTTTAAGTACATTTAGCTGATAACACTTTTACTCAAGAAAAGTTTTGAATGCAGTACTTGCTCTAAGCCATGTTGGGTGACAGCACTTCTTGTTGACGTTCGAAGTATTGTCAAACAAAACGAAGGCTAGCTCGTCCCTCCCTCCTCCTCATCCCGTCCCCTTCCCCTCCCTTCCGCGCACTAATCCTCCAACCCCCACCCCCAAATCCTTCTTATCGGTTATTGGCTGGAACGCTGGAACACTGTTTGTTATGTTTGGTGGAGCAGGTTGGCGCAGTTTGTTTTTGTTGCCGTTTGTGGAGCCTGGGCTGTCTACAGAGACTGCGTTTTTTACAGTGTGTTCAGGGGACAGGCATCTAGCGGATAGTCAGGAGATGTTTGCTGTGTGTGACAAAAAATGTTGTAGCCTAAAAAACACGTGACGTCGCTTAGAGCACCTTTAATTAAAGAATCTAAATACTTGTGTCATTGTTGAGTCACAGTGCAGCAGCAGTCTTCTCCTCTGTGTGATCCAGTGTTGCGTAGTCTTTTATCCCTTCCTGTTTGATTATTTCCTCATTGTGTCATACAAAAATTACTAGCATAACAAATTCAACACATTACCTAGATTAATGTGCCTATTCTCACTCCCTAATCCAGTGCAGCTTCAGGCTGGGAGGTTAATGAGATGTCACAGAAACCTTTTCACCCCACTACTCAGACGCCACGAGATGGTCTCGGAGGACATGAAATATTCAGCCGCGCTTGGAAAGGGATTAGCTTCTGAGAGCCATGAAGTGTTTATGTCTTTTGTATAAAACATGATGTTAGTTTAACATGCTGTAATTGTATTTTTACAGTGATGTTAAGAGGTATAACTGGAGTGTTGGCTGTATTTGAACAAGCAAAAAGAGAATTCAAAATCCTACATAATTTCTGTATTCAATTCGTGGCAGTCTTCCGTCTTGATCTCACTGTTCTTCTGCTTCATGCCTGTCTGATTTGTGAGCCGTCACTGCAGCACAGTCGCTCAGCATTATGTATACGAGTCTAACTCACCTGTGCTCTGCCTGGCAATAGATGACTCTGAACTCCCACTGCTCCTCATTAGCATGGACTTCATTAGGCCGCTAATACCTGTGGCCCGTTGGAAGGGGTGATACTGTGGGGGTCAGTAGCCATTAGCCAGTCTGTCCTCTCGAGCTTTGTCCGGCTCTGAACCCCATCCAGGAGCAGACTGGCGTTTCTATGACAAAGTGTATCTTTCATTACCCAACAGACTGAGTTCAGCAAGTCATTAAGTGCAGCTTTGCAGAAATGATGCGGGGTGAGTTTCTGCGGAGAGGCGAGAGAGCGTTACATGAGAGGCAGAGGAAAGAGAGAGAGGATCATAGAAATATATAATAACAAAGAAAGAATGTATGGAGAGCCTTAGTGATCCAGCTGAAGGGAATGCATAGGGGAGGAGTATGTCTTAGGATTAAAAGTACCTGATGTTGCTTTATATAAGCTTGTTGTGTATGTGTTTGCGTTGAGTCAGTATTACACACTGCTGTCCCTGTTCCACTCTGAAAGACTGTGTGTGTGTGTGTGTGTGTGTGTGTGTGTGTGTGTGTGTGTGTGTGTGTGTGTGTGTGTGTGTGTGTGTGTGTGTGTGTGTGTGTGTGTGTGTGTGTGTGTGTGTCACAGCGATGACGTTGACGAAGTCGTTCTCTCCCGCGTGTCCAGGATGGTGTTGATGATGATGTGTGTGTGTGTGTGTGTGTGTGTGTGTGTGTGTGTGTTTGCCAAGGCTGCAGCTCCTGTTTATCCTGGCACTTCATTTAGGTCCTCAGTGATAGTAGCACACACACACACACACACACACACACAACGCTGACGAGTGGACCTGCCCCACTGCCAAGTCCAATTAACGGCTACAGTCGCATCAGCATGCCCCTTGTGTTTGGTCAAAATTAATTTACCAACAAACTTTTTAATCAAATTCCACCACCGTCCCCTGAGGGGCGATTGGCTGTCTGCACTCCACTGTTTGGTGCCGCGATGTCCGTCTCCTCCAATAGGGAGCTGTGATTCAGCTTGAAGCTGTGAAGCTGTCTTGCTTTTTTTGTGAGTGGAAGAAAAATGATCCTTCAGCATTTCCTGCTGTTTGTTAAATTACAGCAAGCAACACAATCAAAGCCACAGTCCGTCTGGTGTAAAGCAAAATGCTCAGTGAGGTTTTTTTTGCGTTGTTATAATATTTTACAGACCTTTTGAAAAAGTCTGTAAAAACCCCACGCTACAGATATAGGATATGTATTTGAATATCAAAGCATCCCATTCCAGCAAAATCTTACATCGGAACCCTTTGTCAAAAGAATATTTAAAAAAAAAAACATTCAAAAGAAGCTCCCGATAAACCATTACAATGGCTTCTGAGCCTTTCTGTCTGTGAGTCTCTTATTAGATTGTCTTAGAGGCCCTATCCAAGATCCTCATACACATATCTCATCACACATTTCGGGTGGCAGTAGCTCATTCTGTAGGGAGTTGGATTGGGAACCGGAGGGTCGCTGGTTTAAGTCCCCATACGGATGAAAGTATGGTGGTGGACTGGTAGCTGGAGAGGTCCCAGTTCACCTCCTGGGCTACCAAGGTGCACCGAACCACCGACTGCTTGGAGTGCCTGTCCATCGACAGCTGCAGCCCCAAACTCTGACATCTCTCCAATAGTGCATGTATAGGTACTGAGCATGTGTGTGTAATTCAGGCCTGTGTGTAATGTGTATAATAATAACAGAGTGAAAACATTGTAATTTTCCTTGCGGGATTAATAAAGTAAAAATTATTAATTATTATTACTGTTATGGCTCATTTCACAGTTAAACTCCAGTATTGTTTCATGAAAATACTTCATAAATGTCACTGAGAGTCTACACCACATGTGTCAAACTCAAGGCCCGGGGGCCAAATTCGGCCCCTTGCAAATTTTGATCCGGCCCGCATTTCAATTTATGTTCACAGCAAATTTTGGCACCACACCAAAAAAAGAAAGAAAAGGAAACGTATGTATGTTTTTCATACTTACAATTATGCGACACTGTTGTGCAGAATTTGACAGCTGCTTTTAAAAATGCAGTTTGTTTTTCATGACTTGCTAAATTCTACAATGGCTAAGAAACTTTTTTAGCTGACTTTTTTTAGGGTTTTATGTCGACCAAACTGTATGGGAGAAAGCTCTATGAGACATGCAATAATACAAATTTGATAGACTTTTTTTGTTAAATAAAAGCATGTCAATAAACTCAACATGTCTGGCCCTTATTGTGATCGGCATTTCCAGTGTGGCCCTTAGTGAAATTGAGTTTGACACCCCTGGTCTACACCCTTTATATCCATGTGTTACAGCAGAGCTTTGTACTTCAGTTTGATCTGAAACCTTCCATCCATCTCTTCACGGAAGCAGACAGCTCTCGCCTGGATGTTTACAATTATGATGACACTATCTGGCAAAAGTGAGACTGCTTCTCTTAAGATTGTAGATGCTGTCTAGTTCCACTCATGATATTTCTAGTAGAAATAAAAGTGACTGAGCAGGTAGACATGAGAGGCATTCAAGTGTGTTTGCTTTTCAGGCACTTCTGTTTAATTGAACACCAAGTCGCATATGTTGGGGCTTTCAGAAAAGTCCTGAGTGATCTTCAAAAGTCAGAAACTCCTAATTACAATAAGTGAAATAACCAAAATAACGTGAACGTGGTACAACACCGCTCGCTGTGTGCCACATCTACTGTAGAAAATAATGTCAGTCAAAAATACTAATAAAGTTAGAATGAATAGAGTAGAGTAGAATGCCTTTAATTGTCATTATACACAACAAGATTAAAAGCAACTCCTTTCCAGTGTCAACATGAAATAAGTACTGCAAAAGAAAAAGGGGGGGGGTAAGGGGCACAGTTCTGAGTGTGAAATGCAGTGTGAAGTAATGACAGCACAGTAATGAAATTGTACAGAATTGTCGATATCAAAAGTATTAAATATTAAATATTGCACAGTAGGTGGGTAGAAGAGAGTCCGGGGGTTGGGGGTAAGACTGTGAAGTCAGTGCATGTGTGAGTTCAAAGTGGTTATGGCTTTTGGGAACTCAAAATATAATGTACCAAATGTTTAGTCTGCTGGAAAGGCAAGACGCTTAAAAGAGCAGGTAGCAGTTATCAAATCAAACAACATGCATACATATTCTTACAAATTAATTCCCCTAAATCCCATGTTCTTAAAGTAATCATCTGGAAGATTTTCATTTAAATAAATGTCTGTTAAGTGACCATCAATCACCCAGCAGTGATTGGTCTGCCAGAGAGGGTAGGCGGAGCTAACGCATCGGACACGCTCTTCAACTCACATGCATAGCTGCTTTTCTGTTGTCTTGGACTCGTCTTGGACTTTTTGGTATTTGGACTTGGACTTGTCTCGGCCTCGGCCGTTGGACTCGCCAAATATTCTAGTTGGTCTCGACCGAGTCCAGCAATAAATATTTTTTTCTAAAATAACTTCCTCTTTTAAAACAAAACCATTGATGAGGTGCCCTCGTTCAGAAAACGGTTGAATTCAAAATCCATCTAGAACAGGCATCGAGATTGGTCGCCTGGGATACGCCTGGCTGCATCATATACCTCAATCATCAGGCATCAATCATTTTCATATTTTCATTTTGGCCGCAGACACAATGTCAGCGAGCACTTTGTACTCTGGATTCTTCAGGACAAGAAGTAAGTTCAAGAATGGGAACATTTCTATTATATATTTTAAGTAGGGCTGTCAAACGATTACATTTTCTTAATCGTGATTAATCGTTGAATTCCTATAGTTAATCGCGATTAATCGCATGTTTTATCACATGATTAAAATTCTATTATTTTGCATTTCAGAACTGTTTTTAAGTCCATATTAACAATGTAAAGCAATTCTTACCAGTGGATCTTGATTGGGAATCAAATTAATGCAAAGAAAGTTACTTTATGAACTTGATTTTAAGATTTTTATTTGTTTATTATATATTTAATCTAGTCACACATTTGAGTCAATATTAGGGTTGGGTATTGTTTGGTTTGGATACCGGTGCTAAAGCGGTAATTTTAAAACGGTACCGGTGCCTTAACGGTGCCTGAACCGATACTTTTTAAGAAAGTTACAAAAAAGAAGGGTACTAAACAGTTGGCAACATTAAAGAACGGCTTGTTTATTGCTAAGGCTATATCGTCAAAATTGAATGTTTAATAATAATGTAATCACTATAACAATAACTTATGTGACTAGTAAATAGCTGTTGAATGACAAAAAGAACCACCAGATGGGAAAAGGGCATTGAACAACAACTTTGAATGCACCACGAGGCTATAAATTACCAGTTTCATTGAACGCACCGTCTGTGTTTTTCCGACAACAGCAGCGGCAGATTGTTACATTCCGGTGTCGGAATCTTCTACAGTGAAATACAGACAAACTTTACACCGTTTAGCGTTAGCTGTCAGCGTTGTAACCGTGTTTAATCCAGCTACTAGCTAGCGGTAGGCTAACGTTAGCTACTGTCGAGTATAGTGTTAACTAGCTAGCGGTAGGCTAACGTTAGCTGCTGTCGAGTATAGTGTTAACTAGCTAGCGGTAGGCTAACGTTAGCTGCTGTCGAGTATAGTGTTAACTAGCTAGCGGTAGGCTAACGTTAGCTGCTGTCGAGTATAGTGTTAACTAGCTAGTGGTAGGCTAACGTTAGCTGCTGTCGAGTATAGTGTTAACTAGCTAGCGGTAGGCTAACGTTAGCTACTGTCGAGTATAGTGTTAACTAGCGTCACGTGCAGCGATGTTTCTGTTGCCTGTAAAGTCTGTTTCAGAGCATCAGAGAGAAGAGCAGACATATCAGTGGCTCCAGAATGAACTCGGTTTTGACTTGGACTTGACCTTTTTTGGACTTGGTTTTGACTCGGTCTCAACTAGTCCTGGTTTCGGACTTGTCTTGGACTCAACAAAGGTGGACTTTTTTTGTATAAGACGACTGAATATGTGAAAGGGGTGAGAGAGGTGGAATGACATGCAGCAAAGAGCAGCAGGTCAGAGTTGAACCTGCGGTCGTTGCGTCAAGGAGAAAACCTCTATATATGGGCGCACGCTCTACCAGGTGAGCTACCCAGTCACCCGACAAAGGTGGACTTGTGTCCACGTGAGCCCTGCTCACGTGTGTGTGAAGCAGTGCGCTGGTTTTTCCGGTGTCTGCTGGCTTTGTGAGTAAACGGTGGCTGTGGCCGAACAAACAAAGAAAAGAGTGACGACTACAGACGATGAAACTTCAGAAACAGGTGAAAGGGAGATCTAAAAACACACCTGCAAGTACCGCGTATCACCACAGGTGCTGCCAAAGAGAACGAAACGGAGATCTCCGGAAATTGAAATTGGGGCTGCAACTACCTATTATTTTCACAGTCCATTAATCTGTTAATTATTTTCTCGATTAGTTGTTTAGTTGTTTGGTCTAAAAAATGTCAGAAAATGGTAAAAAATGTGGATCAGTGTTTCCCCAAAAGCCCAAGACGACGTCCTCAAATGTCTAGTTTTGTCCACAACTCAAAGATATTCAGTTTACTGTCCCAGAGGAGAGAAGAAACTAGAACATATTCACATTTAACAAGCTGGAATCAGAGAACAACTAATCGATTAATCGAGTCATCTTTGCAGCTCTGCTTTAAATGTTTTGCTGTGGCTATGTTGTATTTTGAACCAGTTTTGCAAACTATAAAAAAGAGGCTCATCACGTGGCTGAGAACCAAAAGCCGCAGGACTAAACTAAAGTGAGTTACGCATGCTCTGCAGCTGGTGACAACACAACACCTGTGTGTCAACGCCAATAATGACGGATACATGGATTCATTAGACCTGTTTTTCCTGCGGGGGGGAAAAAAACAAGTGTGTTTTAAAGGAAAATACAAGCCTGTGTGCAACAAAGAATTTCTTAATATAGGACTCTCCATCAAAACCCACTCAAGACACATTAGTTATACCTGCCACTGCCAGCCTAACAAGAAAAAAGCAAGTACCGGTAGCAGTTTACAGAAAAAAACAACTAAAAGAGTAGTCATTCATATATTTTTATTGTATTTCTTTCTTCAACAAAACATTCTCTGATGGAATCGCAGACTCCACAAGCTAACAACTATTATCTAGAGACATAATTACAGAATGGTTATACAATGACTGACTGCTGCTAAAACAAATGCTGAGATTGTGAAAGACTTTAAAAAAACAAAAAAAACAAAAACAGAATGGATTAAAATCTGTGGAAATTAAACCATTTAATAATGATTGTAATTTGTATTCATAGAGTCTGTGCAGAACACTAAACTAGTCAGCAATACCGGTTGAACTTTAGACGTTGTAAGATTAACATAAACAGCCGCTCTTGGTGTAAACCTATTGAACATTGGATTAGTTCTGTGCAACTAATCTGTATTTTTTTACGCGTGCTTTAGCTGCTCTGTCAACAGAAAATAGACTCTCATCAGCAAACAAATTTCAGGCTGCTGTTTTCCAGAGAGTCCTGCTCTTTCTTTCCTCTGTACGCCATCAATCATGTGTGTCTGAGAGTGGAGGGGAAATGGACTGGCACCTCACCTCGGAAACCTTTTGATTACCCATTTTCCTTCTAATGCCACGTGAGCCTACGCTGGCCAAACCTCATGACAGACAACCCATTAAGGAATATAACGACTTGCCCACTCCTGCCTGCCCTCCCTCCCCTCCTCCACAGTCTCAACATCCCCACCCACCCACCCATCTCTCTCTCTCTCTCTCTCTCTCTCTCTCTCTCTCTCTCTCTCTCTCTCTCTCTCTCTCTCTCTCTCGCTCGCTCGCTCTCACAATGCACTGATTAATTTCCAAACTAACTTGTTTATCATCCATTGCTGCCTTTCAGCTGAAGTGGCCGGCACAATAGATCCTTTTCCTCCCCACACGACTGACTTCGCTTCGACTTTGAAAATGGACAGGAATTATTCATCGGCTGTCTTCCTCTACTTTACATTTGCTCAGAGAGGAGAAGCACAATCTCCTCAGTCTCTTTATTTCTTCGTCCTCTTCTCCCTCAGTCATTTTGCACTTCAAGCCATCTTGACCTCCCCCAAGGGGGCAGTTGGTGCAGAGAAGGGAGCCGGTGTGACCTCCGAGGAAGAGGAAAGGCCGGTCTGTTGATTCCTAAAGCATCCTTTAAAGCCAGTCTGCTCTATAGGATGGCACATAGACTGACTCTTAGCATACTCAGGGTTTAGGATAAGATGTCACTTCACCGATACCTCAGGGAGGAATTGTCCTCCAGGACAAATACCAAGAGGATCCAGCAAAGGGAAATAGCATAAAGCAAAGAATGGGCAAGAATATGAAATGAGTGCTGTAGATAAAGATATCACAGTATGCAAAAACAGCCAAGAAAAGAATGTAGAATGTGTTAATTTGATTAGCATGTTTGGAAAACGGTGGAAAACGGTCCAATGCTACGTACTGACCTATATGCTTACATGCTCACTATGGCATGGCAAATCTCTCATTTTTGGGCGGATGTCCGTCACCTTCCGCTTTCTTTGTGTTGTTATTCTAACCTCCGGTGGATTTGTGAGGACTATGGTTAACTGCTCCTCAGATCTCTGCAGGGTAAATCCAGACAGCTAGCTAGACTATCTGTCCAATCTGAGTTTTCTGACTAGAGTAGGTATCTAATGTTCACCATCTTAGATTAGTATGTTAGCATGCTGACATTTGCTCATTAGATGTAAACACAAAGTACAGCTGAGGCTGATGGGAATGTCGTCAGATTGCAGGTACAGCATAGGATGGACCGCCACAGCTGCAACAGCGAAGCAGGGATACTTTTCACCTTTCACCAGATTATTATCGCATTACTCTGCAGTTAGTCATTGACTGTTTTCAGTGAAAAATATAAATAATACTACTGTACACAATATTTCCAGCTCCAAACAGCAGTTGGCAACTAGCTGGCGAACTTAGCGTAGCATTTAGAAGCTAAAGAGCCAGATCTTTACTTCAGGAGTCACAACTGAGCTAAAGGAGAGTGAATTTTGGATTACATTTTCGGCATTTTCAGTTTGCTAGAGGTGTAAGAAGGCACCATGTTTCGCTTTATCAGCTTCATAATGTGATAATAGTGAATGCAATTTCTGAAGAAATTGCGTTGTGAATGCTGTATGTTGAAAGGCTGACGCTACACTGGATTGCTGGCTTGATTTTTGTAAGAAAAAGGTGAAGTAGTGAGAATAGTTGAAAAAGTGGGAATGGTTTTTATTGGCATGAATGTCTTAGAAAAGTTGAATAATACCCAGAATGTTTGAAAGGTGTGGCATGTTTTAAATGTTTTTAGTTGAAAGAGTGGGAATGGGTTTAATTAGTATGAATGTTTGTTATAATATAATAAGTATTATCCCCTCCAAGTGGCCAAAAAACGTAAAACTTCATAACTGTCTTCACTGAGTTAGATGAAGACAGGATCAAGATCGCCGACATCCTGTGGGTGACTCTCGTGCTGTAACGTCCTAGGATGATGGTTGACCTCTGACCCCAGCCAAATGCCGCCATCAGCTGTCTGATGTGCACCTCTCACCTTTTTATATTTATCAGTGGGTCGGTGGGAGGACAGCAACCTGCCGAGAGCCATTAGACCTGAACTCAAATGTATGCCCCACGTTTGCATAAAAGGAGATCATTAAAATGCAATTAGGACACAAGAAAGCAAGCTAGACTACGCCTAAACAGAACATTAGTGATCAAGTGAAAGGTCGCTACATGAAATGCGTCATCGTACAGCAAAGATGTTGACCGCCACTAATGAAAGTTTTAGTCCTAAAAAACAATACGAAAAGTGCAGAGCTAAGAAGTCAGTAAAGACTCTTAGTATTGCTGCAGGTCTGATTAAGTTCATCCAGAGGTGTTAAAATGGCTGTTCTATGCGTTGATTAACGCAGTGTTGACTTTCTCGGACATCAAATGGCCTCCTTTAAATCTTTAAATCTGGGAAAACTCAATCACCTAGATGCACAAACGCGATGCGGTCAGTGTCACAGTAAACTGACACTTTATTCCACGCCTGTGAGCAGTAAATTGTGTCATCCATCTGGCCTGTCCTCCACCACCGCCCTCCCCCTCATCGACCCACGTCCCATAAAGCCTGAACTCTGCTGCCACTAATTACAATTATTAATTGGAAATAGGAAATCAATGGCTCTGAATTAAACACAAGCGTGCATGTATGGATATGGGTCAGCCGTCGCCTAATAACTCAGCTTTGCATGACATAGTTTTCCACTGACAGGACGTTTCAGCCCGTGGAAATGTAAGCACACACAGTTAGTTCTGTTATCGGTGACTTTCATCAGCTTGTTTTGGAGGTGAGAGTGGCTTACTACAGAAAAACACCCAGCCTCACTGCTCCTTTTTAAAAGTATTGTTTACTCATTTGTCAAGGGAGTGGTACAGTGGCGGTCTGACAGTGTGCTGATGAAAATAGTTCTACTCATGCAAGCAGCGGGGCTTTAAATAAAGTGGTGCATTGCTGGGCGATACCTGGGTGCTATTGGAAATATAAATGCTCTGTACTTCTGCTTCATGACTGTATACTTTCCAGAGGCACAGCTCGTCCCTGCTGTTGACCTTTCTCAATGAGCCTGTCTCAGTTAAAAAGCAGTCTGGGTGTGATTTGCTGCGCCTTAAAGTAACCATTTGCCATTTTTTTTCATACAAATAAAACACATTTCCTCCGATACAATAATGCGTGAAGCGATGGATTGTTTAGAAAGCCCTTACTTTGCTGTTCAGCTGTGCTGACGACTCCCTCCCTCCTGCTGCTTTGGGAAGTAATCGTCTTTGTGTTTATGGAAGCAACAATAGAAATTTGTTTGGAATAAATATAAGAGTAGTATTTAATAATAGATTATATTGAGCCAGCCAGCGGCTGCGGTAAATGCAAAACACCAAAGCAGCGACAGCTTATTGCCGAAGGTTTCGTCAAAGTCATGAAAAACAAGAATGCTGCAGATTGCCTCTCTACCCTGTTTCATAGCTTTTCGACAAAGATGCCATAGAATTAAAAATGAATGAGTTAAGCGTGTGTGTGTGTGTGTGTGTGTGTGCGTGTGCGTGTGTGTGCGTGCGTGGATTTGAAAGTTCATTGGCTTTTGCCCACCAGACGCTGTGAATGCAACTAAGAAGGCGCTCATTGGCTGACAGTCGCATCGATCGAGTGTCTTGAGTGGGTGAAATGTTGAAGGCGAGCGCGCTGACAGATACAGAACCACTTTATAATAATTTCTTCATCTGTGCAACAAACCGTTTAGTGGCTCTCAGATAATATGGATGCTTTCTTTGCCGTCCGCAGTTGTGCATGAAGCTCATGTTTTGATAATATACTTGTCCTGGGCGAAGTGTCTGGATGTTCATTTGTTTAGGTCGTGTTTTAACTTTTAACTATAAACTTAACACTTAGAAAATATGATGTAATGTGCAAGGTGTTTGGCTTTAGAAAATTGTTCTCCCAAGTCTTGGGAAGATCAGGGTAAACAAAAATAAAAAACTATTTAGATTTTTTTCCAGAAAAGTCCATATGCTTTTATCTAAAACGTTAGTTGTGCCATCTCCACTATACCTCCTACAATACTCTAAATGTGTAAAAGAGAATCTATGCATTATTTATTACTGTTATGTCATTTCAGTATCATGTTTGGTACACTGTATGTAGCAGCAAAGTAACACAGTCAGGAAAGTGCAGTTGCCGCTGCCATAAATAGCCAAAGAAGAAAAACATAGTGAGAAAGAAAGCCTCTGATTGGTCAACACACTTGGTCCAATGAATTCAGGAAGTCAAGATGACAATGGCTAACAGTAAACGACAGTTTTTCATACGAAAAGATGAATCAATAGCCGTTCAGTCGGGGATTTATTGCTGTTACTTTCAGACTGGATTGCAAAGCTTCTGGAAGGCGTACAATTGCACGGACAACCTTGTTTGAAACTGCGCATTTCTCTGCTTTTAAACCAAAAAAAAAAAGTCTTTACACTGTTTTGATCTAGAGATATTTAATATGACTTAAAAGGTATGGTCGACGATAGGGATGCATGATATATCGACTCAATATTGTTATCGCAATATCACGTTGCGCAATATTATCTCGAAAGTGTTGCGATAAGTATGCCATATTTAGTTTATATTGTGGAGCGCTGCGTCCCGTCCGATGGCTGTGTGGCTTAGTGTTTGATTTAGAGCCTGCTTGAAACGCTATAACGATCCTGTTTCATTGGCCAGTTACCGTGCCACTTGCACATGTTGGTGCACGTCAGTGCACAGGGCCACTACGTGACAACAGCCTATGGAGCGTACCACGTGTGTAGATTTCAACAGAGTGACAGTGTAAGTGAAGAAATAGATAACAGAGAGACAACAAAACGGAACGAATCAGGGAAGTGAAAGAAAAGTTGTGTCCTGTTCTCTTTACTTATTTATTTTATACTGTCCAACCAGTACAACATGTCCTGTTCTGTAGACATGGTCCTTATTTATTTATTCATGTTGGACCAGTCCAATATGACTGTCAGTTGAAATAAACCTTGTGTTTTATTTGTTATGAATCTATTTTGATGCGTTTTCCCATAACTTTTGTAATTTTAAATATGTTTAAAAATATCCAAATTAATATCGATATCGCAATATTAATAATCGATATCGCAACATCACATTATGTTAATATCGCGCAAGCCAAGCGACGATGGCGTCTACGCCCGTCGACCTTAGATGCTGCCTGTAAATGAATGCCGTCCTATTAGAAAAGGAAATGAAAATGTGTCCATTTATGGGAGAACCTCCACCTCTACAATATACAATAACACACACCCTCTACAAGGCATGTCCATGTATATTTGCTATAAGATTGACTTTTGCCTCCATGCCTCTCTCTCTCTGTTCTCCACATGTGCATGACCCTTATCCAGTATGTCCAGGTGAACACTAATGAACTGAATAAACCCTCGCTGTAGCTCACAGTCCAGCCCCCACAGACCTATAGCGTGATCAGCGGGGCAGAACCAAGACAAATGAGTGTGTTGGCTGCTTCATAGATCAACAGATGGCCCACTGGCAGTGGAAGTGCTGCTGTGTTTTCGGCCACTCAGCACTATCCCTCTCTGCCTCCCTTATTGGCAGGGTATTCCCCCATCGTTCCTGTCCGATCAGGCTGCTCGTCCATCACCCTCTCACCTGGGCGCATGCATCCTCTTTATAGGGAAACTATTTCCTCATCATATTGGGACTGATGTGAATAAGTGATCATGTCACAGACTTTGATTGTAAATCTTAGTCTGTAAGATGAGTAGTTCAGTGTTTTGCAGCATCTTTTAAGGTGCTGTAGGTAGGATTGTGAAGATCCAGGACTTAGCCAAAAAATGTGAACATCGACAACTTCTCAGTCCCTCCCCCCTTTCCACTAAAGCCCAAAACGGTCTCCTAAGCCCCTCCCTCCCACAAGGGAGAATGAATGCGTGTGCATGAGCAGTGATTGACACGCAGTTAGACAAATCACACTACAGGCTGTAGGTGGTGCCAGAGGAGCCGGATTTTTTTTTTTAATGACCTGCTTCATGTAGTTCTACTGGAACATAGGGTCAGTTTCAGCAAATATGACAGAAAGTTAGTTTTATAAGTCTTACCTGCTGCCCCTTTAAATTATATATGTGCTCTGTTTTTCAGCAGGAGAGTCTGTGTGGTTCACATTTACTTTGAATCCTCTAAATAAGCAAATTAATTTTTTAAATGACCGTTTTTGTGTGAAAGGCCCTCTAGTGGGCCTTTGGAAGTCAACAATCAGTGTTCTCCTTTGAGTATTGTGTTTTTACTCGTCCACCACTCTAATTCTGATTCCATCAGCCAAAACATAAAGCAGTCAAGAGCCACACAAAAGCGGCTAATTCAATTGCAGATGTGTTTTTTTTTTTATCTGCTCTTGTGAATGGAAACATTTCAATTTGGACACTTAGCTTTTTTAATTTCACAATCGCTTTAATCTTGTGGCCCACCCAGTATACTGATTAATGTAAAACACTCGTCATGCTGATGTGAGTATTAGTTTAGGGCAGGAGAGATAATTTCAATATTAATTTGCTGGAGCGGTTTTTGTTAGAAACAGCAGATTAGTTCTCGGCTTTGTGTTTGTGCGAGAAGTTTGTTTGCAAGTGAAAAAGTGTGAGAACTATGTCTCTCTACTGCTTCTGCTCCAGTGTAGCAGCTCAGCAATAGAGGATTGTATTTGTACAACGCAGTACAGGTAGGTAGGTAGGTAGGTCGGTGAAGCAGGACACTGCTAAAAATCATCCTCCGTAGAATTTTCTGGATGAAGTTTGGAAAAAAATAAGACTTAAAGGTGCTGTAGGTAGGATTGTGAAGATCCAGGACTTAGCCAAAAAATGTGAACATCGACAACTTCTCAGTCCCTCCCCCCTTTCTGCTAAAGCCCAAAACGGTCTCCTAAGCCCCTCCCCCCACAAGGGAGAATGAATACGTGTGCATGAGCAGTGATTGACACGCAGTTAGACACCCCCCCCCTCCTGGCCCTGATTGGTGCATCTGAACACGGAGCGGTGGATTTTTGCAAATCGCACTATAAGTCTTACCTCCTGCACCTTTAACACGTTCAACTCACCTTGAAACTTAGAAGACTGGGTGCTGGATCCTAAATGTGGATAATAATATATAAAGGTACTTTGGACAGCACTCCAATAAATACTTTTTTTATTACCATGAAGTTTAGGAAAATATATCTCTGCACACTCAAATGGTCACAGCCCTAGAAATGCAGATTGACATATTTTTGTTCAGGCCACATATTATAGCACTTGTAATGAAACACAACTCAAACTCAACCAACTGACTTCCGCCTGATAATGACTAATGAATGATTATATTTGCATACCTTTTGGCTGTGTCATGGAAACGCAGTTCAGTGAAACCTGTAAGGTTTAATTTTTTTTTTACGAATGGCTGGAGAGACAAGAGAGAACAGCATTTAAAGTAGGTGCAGCAGAAGATTTAATGACGACATCAGTCAGCCATGCCGAGCAGTATTGTATGAACGTTTAATGCTGGTGCCTAATCAAATCGTGCACTTTCAATTTGAATTTTGTTGGAAAAATTACTTTCTCTTCAAGATTTGGCTCTAATAATTGGCCATTCACTGAGAAAAGTGGGAGGAAATATCAAAAACTGCTCAGATCAGTAAAGGCTACTGTGTTGTTCTATGCAGGATTTTCATACTACGTATTCTACTGTTTAATTTAGAGGCTGTAGAGTTATGAGAAGATCGATACCACGCTCATGACTGTGTTAAAGTTGCCAGGCAACCAGCAAAGATGCTGCACAGAAGTGCTGTGCAGGTAAATAAATCAGAAGGAAGTTATACGTTATTGAATCATAACTCCCTTTAAAACCAGTACATGTCAGAGAGAGTCAGGCTGGTTGTTTCCACATGCTTACAGTTTCATACTTACATTGCTGCTGAATGTCTTTCAGTTAAATTAATCAGAAAATGTCTTTTACAGCAACACCCTGACTCAACATGAGCAGTAATATATGTTGATACGGCTGGCACATGTAAGCTTCAGCAGGATGCCATGTTAATAAACGGACTGAAGTGGATGTATGTAATGTAGCTGAAGTGTGGTTGCATGTGGTAACTCATTAGGAAGTCCTTTGGCTCATGCAACAGGCATCTCTTTAGCTTCTTCTGAATATCTGCAGTCTGCGTTTGGTCTGGAGGCCAATACGCGTTTTTTTCATTCTTTCAAAAATAAAACACTAGTTGTCTGTTTCCTCCAACCCTGTTGATCCTGTTCAGAAAAGACTCAACGATGTTAAATGCTGGTCAGATAGAAAGTCAGGTTGTACATTTTATAAAAGAAAAAATAAAGGAACCTCATGAAAATTATATAACTTCTTATCCGTCTGCTTAGGAGGGTTGTCTGTCTAAAGGAAGCTTTAAACATCAGTGTTTCAGTTGTGTGTGTGTGTGTGTGTGTGTGTGTGTGTGTGTGTGTGTGTGTGTGTGTGTGTGTGTGTGTGTGTGTGTGTGTGTGTGTGTGTGTGTCTGTGTGTGTGTGTGTGTGTGTGTGTTTTGTTGTGCAGCTTATACTTCTATAGGTGAGATGCTAAACATTGAGTTTCTGCTTTTATAAATAAAAATAAATATTTTGACATTTGAAAATTGCTCTCAACTCGCCTTTGCTGTCAACATTGTGAATGCTTTTGATTTCTGCCTTGCACACTCATTTTTGCAGTAAAATCACTCAGTTAAACAACATTAAATCGCGTTTTTTAGCAAAAAAACTATTGAACTTGTTCAGATGCCCTCAAGGTTCCAAGTGACAATTGTTGGTTTTATTCTGAAAATTAACAAAAGACTACAGATACTTTATAAATTATATTCAGCTTCTTACATAATGTGCAGCTAAGTGTGGGCTGACAGAACAAACGTGATGTTAGATTATAAAAGCAGGAGTGGGTTTTTTTCAGTCACAAAGAAGAACATTACATTCTTGTCTATTTTGGGTCAAAGTTGAAGAGGAAGCTGAATCACTTTTATTTCAAGGACCGCACATTAAACTTGACTTTCACCGTTTTACTTTCAGCTATCTAACTCTGGTGTAGCTGAGCAGTAAATCATGAACATACGCAATGGCGTCATATATAACATCCTAAACTCCTCTACTTGCTCTAACGACCAGCAAATCAGATGATGAGTTAGATGAGTTAATTGTAAATCATACAATATCACAGAATTTTATGATAGTAAGACAGCATTTTTTTCTGCCACATAGCATTTTTTACCACATTTATTCATTGATTGCATGCCACTTTGCAACACAGTAATACAGTAGGGACCTGATTTATTGATATATTTCCATATCAATCAATCCAGCTTTCTACAATGTGCTACGATGGCAAGTGGCTCATACTAATGCTTGGTGGTTAACCGTACGGTAACATGATAGCGTTGCAACAACTTTCAACGTCCTCATAAAGTTATTCTTAGAATTGTTTTTGACCACGGATAACAACGCCACGTATTAGCGGGGTCAGTCCCATGTTCCCACAGCCCTATATTCCCACATTTCTAAGAATTTTTTTTTCACTGAAAATTAGGCCCTATGTTCCCGCTGCCCTATGTTCCCACATTTCTAAGATTTTTCGAAAAATTAGGCCCTATGTTAGGGTTAGGGTTACATTCCATCTGTAGTCCATTGCTACTGCATAATAGGTTGGGTGTAATTGGCTACCAAATTGGGAGAAAGGGGGATCAAATCTGATACAAATTTATGAAAAAGGAAATGTGGGAACATAGGGCCTTATTTTGAAACAAATCTTAGAAATGTGGGAACATAGAGCTGTGGGAACATAGGGCTGTGGGAACATAGGCACGCTCCCACATTAGCTACAGTAGCTGTATGGGTAGTCGACTCATCTAATGGTAAGGTATTAAGTTAACCTCACGTTATATATCTCTATATCCACGACATTCCACTTCCGGGATTGCTCCGTTGCCGCCGGAAATTCCGCCAGATTTCACTCTTTTCGGCCGGATGTCTGGCACCTTCCTTTATTTTGTGTTGGAATTTCAAACCTCTAGCCCTCTCACTCGCCTACCTGTCTAATATTCACTGAGCGACAGCTATTTCTATCAGGCTCTTTGGCTTGTTTGAAGTTTAACTTACCTTAACCCTGATGTTAACTCTCAGTGGGATCATCAGAACTAAAACCCTCAAATATGTCAGAGATCGTTTGTGTTCAAATCTTTAGATTAACCTCTGTAACTTCCCCACATGTAACTCCCAATAAGGCTAGTTGTCTCTCCCTACATCTCATGCTATGCTAAACTAAGCTAATCCTGTCCTGGCTCTAGCTTCACCCAGTACATAAGATATACTCTTAATATATGAGCGTGGTTAAGATCTTCGGTTACACTTTACTTGAAGGTATCTACATAAGAGTGACATGACATTGTCATGAACATGCCATAAACATTATAAACAAGTCATTAACGTTTATGACGTAACGCTTCTTTTAGTAAGTGTCATTCGGTTTTTGTCATGACAAGTTATGGTTAGAGTTAGGGTTAGGGTTACGGTAGGGTTCCACACAGCGAAACACCAAGCAAATTTCAGCCAGCGAAATATTGCCTCGGGGGCGTGGTCACGAAAACAACACGCCAGACCACAACAGAACACCGGCTGCTAGGCAGCTAGCAGAGAGGGTTGAAGCTAGGTAGCTAGCAGGTATCATTGCTATTGTAGCTTGTGAAATCTGTGTTGATACAAGCGTTAATGTTCGCCAACAAAACATGTAATCAAACAAATGCACAAGTAGCCTAGCTGCCTGGCTAGGCTTACAATGAAATCCAATGTCCGAACATGCTAGCGATTAGCCTGTCAGCTAGCTGAAAAGTTTGAGTGTTTAAACTAACATATACAGTGGTCTATTTAGGAGTGTATGTGCCCTGACTAAGTTTGTGTGTCATATAAATCACAATTTGTGTTGATACAAGTACCAGTGTTTGTGTAGAAACATTTTAATCACATACAAATTTTCATGATACAGAGCTGATAACCTCCGCCATCTTGGTCAGACTCTTTTTGTAACTCCCGCCTCCAAACACAAACACGCGGACCTGATTGGTTCTCGAGTGGTCCTCATTTGAATAAAGTTCAACTTTCGTCAACTTTGTTTTGCTCCCCTTGGCGATTGGCTCTCATCTCGCCCAGTCAGGGCGAATTTCGTCTCCATTCAACCTCAATGAGAGCGAAGCAAAATTTCTTTGTGTGCAACCCTACCGTTAGGGATAAAACACAACGCCCAGGATGGGCGCTGCGAGGGGCACGGGCACAAGGGTTAGGGTTAGAGTTAGGGTTAGGGTTCATGTGTCATGATTGTGTCATGACAGTGTCATGTCACTCTTATGTAGATACCTTCAACTAAAATGTTACCAGATCTTCTCATCTATCTTGGAATCTAGTCTCAGTATTTCCCAAATTGTCTTAACTCTTCTTTTAATCAAGAACCTCTGGAAGACTGTTGGATTAGAGCCGCCTGGAAGAATGGCATCTAGGTGTGTTTCTCTTTTAGACATGACAGAGAAAAGAGCCAAACCACAGAGCAAGCTCACATTTTATTATTGGCAAAGAGTGACTACACCGTAGGCAAACCTAGAAATATTCCTTAAAGAGTTAGCCCTTGCCAAAGTATATTATGCAGCTCTTAATTTAGTGCAGATCGTTCTGCCTAGTGCCAGTGAGCTACTCTTGATCAAAGTCATTAGTCACTTGATTTGGACTCTTTGCTGCTGAATAATTGAGGCTGTGAGAGGATAAAGGATTCAACTATGCTGGCTCACTAGTTAAGAGAAATAAAGAGAACTCCCCTCTTTGAGAGAGAGACAAGAGGGGAGAAATCGAGATAGGTTCAGGATGAACTTGAGAGAAAACAGAGAGTAAATTAGAGGGGGTGAGTATGAGTCTGATTTATGCCTTGTCTGGTCAGAGCTCTGTCCACCACAGTACTGATGAAACATTTAACACTATAAAATCTGCAAGACTACCACCCACATTTAGGAGGAAAAAGTTCTCCAAGTCGGGACAACTTTGCCCGTCTCTCACCGCCATTTCCAGGGTTTTTTCCTTTTACCTTCAGCCTATTCATTCAGAGCTCTTGGCACTCACTCTGGGTACTTTACTTTCCTTCTGGGGAGTGCAGTTCACCCCGTGAGCATATATCAAAAAGATAATAGTGCTTTGATATATGCTATCTTGAGATGATGTAATATACAATAAAATGTCCCGTCTTTTGTACTTGTTTTCATCTAATGTCTGTCTCTGCTTTATACCAGCGATTCATCCACTTACAGACCTGTGAGGTACTTTCTGAATACAGATCCTGAGAATCTGTTCAATCCACTCAGTGTAAATAAGGGGAAGGTGGCAGCTCGAAGAAAGGATTTCTTATAATCCATTGCCTTCCATCCAGTTACAAGAGGCTGAAAATAACTGTGCCCAGTAATATGTCGATTTCATTTTTTTTTTTTTTGTAAATAAGAGTCCATTAGAATAAACAGCAACCCATAGAAAAATACTGTGGATGCAGTGGCTGAGAGAATTAAAATGCTAAATGTTGGATCTTCAGCTGTTTCAGCCTGATGGGTCGACTGTGGTGCTGTATAAAGGAAACTGCATTCATCACACTACATGTCACCACTGCAGGCTGATGTTTGTGGTGTGTTGTTCTGAGCTGTTATCACGTCAGGATGAAGCAATACTTGCGTGTTAATGCACTTCTGAGCTCGAAAGTAGACAAAAAAAAATGTTGCATTCTCTGACTCCAAATGCATTTCTCTTTTATTCAGATGATGTTTCAGCCTTCAGGCCTTCTGCAAGATTAACAGTCATAACCCCCCCTTTCACTCATGCCCTGCAAAGCTGACATTATGTAGAAATGACCCGGCGGAGCTATATGTGAGAACGCAAATGTCTGAATTAGTCGGATCGGACATCAAACGGTCTTTACCCTGCCAGCTCCCGTGTATTGTGCAGTGTCTGCGTAATGTTCAAGCCCGAAGTGTGAGAATTCAGAGCGAGTGAGTGGGCGTGTTGATGATCGGAAGTAAACAAACCGGAAGAATACAAACATCTGAGGGTGAAAAATAAGAAGGGTGATTTACACAAAGATGGCAACGGAAATGTCTAACTGGAGAGACAACGAGATTCTGGAAGTTTTTGTCGGTGAAGCTACCTACACGATAGGCGGCAAAACCACTTTGCGCCAGCCGTTCCATTGATTTCCTACAGGGGAGGGCAGTGACGCCCAACTAGGCGCCGGGCTACCCCTGACGTCGCGCATCGCTCGGATTTGCCACTTTGCGCTGCGCTCAAAGTTCAAATTATTCCAACTTTGCCCAAAATCTTATTTAATATCTCCTCGCTTGAACCGGAAGACGTTCTGGCCCTCCTTCCTGAAGGCTGGCTCAACACTCTTATTCCTGCCACCAGGATGGAGGATGGAGGAAGGATCTCTGAGGTAGGAGGGAGGATACACGAGAGCAGCCCTCCCTCCGCCCATACAGCTAACAAATTCACGTGACGCTTCATTGAAAAGGGTTCTCATCCTTCTTCAAACACATTTCATTGTTTCCCCTCTCCTCACATGATTTCCTCGCGTCTCTCCCATGCTTCCTCAGTGGGACGGACTAAGACGTGAGAAAGGGAAGCAAGTGAAGGAATCGTGGATGCAAATAAGAACCTGGGACGTACCCAATCTTCTGTTGTGTGCTACTTTTGTGAAAGAGAAACTCTGGACAATATCTGGACCTGATTGGCCGGACATTGTCCGGAGTTCATATGTGAAAAAGGCTCTAGTAAGACACAGGTGCTGATATGTTATATAGGCCACACCCTAGTCCCACATGTGATGGCGAGTAGATAATCATATTCCACCATTAGGGTGAGAAAAAACAGAGATGTCTTCAGTGAATCAAAACTGGAGCTGCAGCCTTTCTAAATAACTTCCAACAAATAATCCGAAATCCAATAGAAAAATCCCGTTGGCTTTTTGTCGAGGGGACCAGGGCGATGCTAACTGGCCTACAAAAATCTGCCATCCCCGCAGCACGTGCCACAAGTGGATGGCTTGTGGCTCGGATGTAGAGTGGTCGCCCCTCAAACACAAGATTGGCTGTTGGATCCCAAGCTCCTCGGGCCACATGTCAAAGTGTCCCTGAGGAAGACACTCAACCCCAAGTTGCTCCCTGGATGCTGTATGTATAGCTGCCACTACTCCTAATGCTTAGGGTGAGATAAATGCAGTAATCAAATTTCACTACGTTGTACTGTGTGTATATGACGAATTAAGAATAAAGTTTTGTTTCCCATTTTTTAGATTACTTTAAAAAGGGAAAATATTAAAGTGTGGGTTAGTGCAATGTTTTCCACCAGCAACCCAACATCAGTGACAGGATTTCTGCTGCAGCTGCACTAAGACTGTGGATGATTCTTCTCCAAAGCATCAGATAAACTCAAACTTAAAATATTTTAGTGCTTTGGTGTGTGTGAGTTCATAGTTTTAAAATCACTATATAAAGCCAGTTAACTTGGCTTGCCTGCACTAAAGTATCTCTGGATATGAAGAGATCTCAAGCCAGCTGGTTTGGTAAACATCAGCGCTGTATCAAGTTCACTGTTGTCACGCTTGCTGCTTTATGGGAACTGCAGATCAGGATTGTTCATGCTGTCGCCTCTCACTGACATTTTGGGCTGACAGTGTGTAGATTTACCACATCTGCTTACCTCAGAGAAGTGTTCAAGGTGCCTCAGCTTAAAACTAATTCATTTCTGCCAGTATTCATGAAAAGACTGGGACCGATGCTTTGTTCTGGGCTTATGGATATCTGTATGCTGGACTGATGATGTCTTGTCTAATCTGTGTGTCTGCATCGTTATCTTTTAACAGTGTCAGTCTAAGTACAATACTTTTTCTTTTAAGACCAAATTAGTTTTTGGCAAAACATTTTTTGTTCATGCCTGGGACAATTTTAAGATTTTGGACTATTTTGCTTCCATAACATGTCTTTTTTTCAGACTAGTGGGAAGAAATATTCTGAAAAGTCCTCCTCTGAAATAGGACACTTCTCTGTAAGTAGGAGTGAGTCAAGTAGACGATGAATGTCTTATTTCTCAATTTCAGCTGAGAACATTTTTATTCCAAAATTAATCTTTGAGAGCTTTGTTAAGTGTGATTCTTAGAAGTTTTATATATATGGGTCCTGTACTCTATTTTCTCCTCGTCTTATCTCAGCTGACCTCACTGTTAAACATCAACTCTCTCATGTGGATTACTTCATTTCCCAGATGTCCATAAATCCTCCACACTCTTGACGTCTCGACTCGTGCAGGTATTATGATCACACAGTTTTAGGTCACCTGTTGACTCATGCCCTGCTCCCTCCTCTCTGTCCAGGCTGTGAGAGCGATTTCTGGGGCCCCCACTGCAGTAACCGCTGTCAGTGCCAGAACGGGGCCAAATGTAACCCGATAACTGGAGCCTGCGTCTGCACCGACGGCTTCCAAGGCTGGCGCTGCGAGGAGCCCTGCGATCCCAATCTCTACGGCAAGGACTGCCTGCTGGAGTGCCAGTGCCTCAACGGCGCCACCTGCCACCATCAGACCGGCGAGTGCCTCTGTGCGCCCGGATACACCGGCGCCTTGTGAGTAGCTTTTTGTCTGTTGCATTCACATGCTCCTCGGATGGTCCCATTTCATATATTAGGAAGTTGTTCTTCCGACCTCAGTGTGTTCATGAGCTTTAAGTCGTAACGTGGAAACGGGAGCGTGCCTACGTTCCCACAGCCCTATGTCCCACATTTCTAAGAATTTTTTTTTCACTAAAAATTAGGCCCTATGTTCCCACATTTCTAAGATTTCTTTTCCAAAATTAGGCCCTATGTTCCCACATTTCCTTTTTCATGAATTTGTATCAGATTTGATCCCCTAACCCTAAAAAATGTTGTGGGAGGATAGGGCTTAAATTGAAGGGAAATGTGGGAACACAAGACCTAATTTTGAAAATGTCCTAGAAATGTGGGAACATAGGGCTGACCCCGTGGAAACTACATGGACGCTAACAAAAAAGATGTGTTGTGTTTTATTGCTTAGAGCCTTTAAACAACACGTTAATAGCTCTTTCCATTATTTATATTCCGTTAGAAGCTTCATATTAGAGGTTTTGTCCCAGACTTGTTGCTGCACCACTACATGCCCTAAAACCACTAAAATATGACCTGACTTGTTGTTGAGTTAAAGCTAATCAAAACTTTTCTAACTAATCCAGGTCACTCCACATGGACAGGAACTAACATTTACAACCTGATATCATATTACAAATTGCATGTGAGCAAAAAATTGATAGGCAATATGTTACCTCATAAAAAATTTCTTACCATTGGCCCAGCATTTATAATATGATGTTAACTCGGTAAGTCGTGTACCAACATTTAAAGCGAGTTGTTCCGACTTGAGGGGGAGCTTAGTTGGGAACACATTTTTCCGATTATTCCAACACGGCATGTTGTTGTTGAAAAACGTGCAGCTTGACTATGGATACGTGAAGGAGGTTCGGGAGACTTTGATGACTTACACAGAGGCATTTATTGAGCGCTTGATCAAGGAGATTAAGGATCAAGCAGTACAGTTTAACCACAATGTGGTGTTGTGTAGTGCCATCCCATGCTAAACACATGTCAAGTTTGGGTCATGTAAAGATATTAATGGCCGGGCAAACACAGATGCTCACCTAAATCTTGTTGTTTTGCAAGTTCAGTCTATCTCTCTCTGGGGAATAAGTTAAAGGAGTGTTTCCGCCGAACTTCAAAGGAGACACTCCTGAAAAACAACATTTCCTCATCATGCAGCTTCGACTCCCTCCATCTCTAGAGACACACATAAATTCTACTTGAACACAGGATATGTTTTAGTGCTGGAGTATAACCGAATAGATCTTCTCGTCCCCTGACCTGTGACCCGATGTTACCTAAGTTTTCCCCTGCTCTCATCTTACCACGACGTGGTGTTTCTGAAAATTCCACCACACACATGAACGCAGCATTAAGCATGATTTATGGGTCTGCGGAGGCTCCACAATGTCTGTGTCCATAGCCTGCATAAGTGGCCCGAAGTTTATACTTGTGTGTTGGTGTGTGCATCGATCTCTATCTTTAAGAGAATAGCAGGGCCGGCATGTGTGCGTGGTGAGGAGTGTGTGGTAGAGCGAGGGAGAGAGTGATGTGATTAGCTTTGGAGCAGTACCGACTCCAGAGTGGTAGTGAGAGAAACAAAATGTCTCCTCTGAACTTTCTGACCACGGTGCAAAATCTGGAGCAGGAGAAGTTAACCCTTTCCTTGATTTCATGTTGTTAATGGAGAAGGAGAACCAGGAAATGAGTCCGGGGGAAATGCAACGCTACCAAAACACGATGTGTGTCGCGGCAACTTGTAGTTACATTTTTTGTGTACGTCAGGCTACGGCATAGGGTCCGGTGTAGGGTCCGGTATAGGGTCCGGCATAGGGTCTGGCGTAGGGCCCGCCGTAGGGACCGCCGTGGCTCCGCTCGGCGCTTAGCACCGCCCAAGACGATTGTGATTGGTTTAGAGAAATGCCAATTAAACAGAGCACGTTTTTCTCCCATCCCAGAATGCTGTGTGGACAAACCAGATCCTCCTCCATAGTGCTGTGGAGGAAGGTCTGGCAATGGGAGACTATGTCGACAGTGATGAGGTGCTTCACTCTGAACTGTCACATCCCAACATAAACACCTGCTTCTTCTGTCCTTTCCCTGCAGCTGTGAGGAGCCTTGTCCTCCAGGCAAACACGGCTCTCTGTGTGAACAGCGCTGCCCCTGTCAGAATGGAGGAACGTGCCATCACGTCACCGGAGAGTGCTCCTGTCCCGCTGGCTGGGTGGTACGACCTGCTCCACAGCCACAACATCATCAGCTAGTGTGCATGCCTATCTGAGTTCAACTAACAGAGACATCTTTATATTAAGCCCAAATCTGAGATCACCATGTTTGTGTTTGTTCTTTCATATCATCCATGTCAAAGTTTAATTCACACCATGCTTGCGTTTAACATCATCAGGGGATGCTCATATTTACTCATGTAAGGTAAGAAGCAGTTCTGTCACCACTGCACCTGCTCAGACTCTATGAAATTGTACAGTTTGACAGAACCTTTGCATTATTATCAAACAGCAAGCAAACGATGGAAAAGGTGACAGCAGATTTTGAAAACACAACAACTTGCTTGTAGTTGCAGTTCATGATTTTAAATAAAAACGAAATGGATATTTAAAGCTGGCACTGAAAGCTTGGTCAGATTTTGTTTATATTCTCCTGATCTGAATCATAATGTGTCTATTTTACTACTATACGAGTTTAAGACTACTAAGAGTTTTCTAAAAAAACAAACAAACGTATTCCTCACACTAAGTTTATGAAAACCTACCATGTTGTTATCCGTACTGAAACGTAACTATTGTAAACTATCTGTTCCTCTTTTAAACTTAATGCACTGTCGATATCTTCTATAACAGACGTGATGGTGGAATCTACCATCTCAATTCTCCAGAGGCAGCAATCTTTGTTATAAACAAATTCAACCCAAGCGCTCTTTGGTGACGTGGTTGATCACGTTACTGTTGATCATCTGTCCATCATCTTATAAAGCCCGCCCTGAAAATTTGATTGGTCCGAACAGCTCTGGTTGGAGCACAGTTGCTCCACAATGGATCAAGTCCAGACCCAACTTCCCGACCTCAAATGTTGTGGGCGGGGCTAAGTTTGGCTGGCATCCAGGCTAGTATACGCCCAAACAAAATAAATCTTTAGGGATAAACGCTTCCGGTCTTGGAGCAACTGCTCCAAACGAACCAGGAGTGAAACACCCTCAGTGATTTTATTTTAAAATTCCCTGAGTGGGGCGCCTGGATAGCTCACCTGCTTGAGCCCATCTACAAAGGTATCAGTCCTTACCGCAGTGGCCGTGGTTTCGGTTCCGACCTGCGGCCTTTTGCTGCATGTCATTCCCCCTCTCTCTCCTGTTTCAGGTCTCAAGCTGTCCTGTCTAGTAAAGGCCTAAAATGCCCCCCCATTTAATTTAATTTTTTTTATTCACTGTGTAAAGTCAATTTAAGGTAATCAACCTGAGCAGAACATTTTAATGATAACAATCATTTCTACCAGATACATACAGACATCACTTCTGTCATCTACTGTGACAAACTTCATTTATTCATAAAGCGTTTGGTATTAACACGAGTCTGTCATTCCCACAGTAGTACCTTTAAACACTTTGTATTCACATGTTTGATGTCATGTCGTCTTCCTCATCAGGGTCCGGTGTGCGCACAGCCGTGTTCCTTTGGATCGTTCGGCATTAATTGCTCGCAGGAGTGCACGTGTCGCAACGGAGGCCTGTGTGACCACATCAGCGGCCAGTGTCAGTGCACTGCCGGCTACATCGGGGAGAGGTACAGTGTGACAGCGTGACCGCACCATTATATCAAAACTTTATTGGACGCCCTCGGGGAAATAAGCTGGTTGGAGCGGAAAATATTAGTTGAATTCACCCGGGAGAAAGATAAATATGAGTGCACAGATTTGTAATAAACTGTAAATACAGAGGGGAAACTGATAGAATCAGTTGGTGTCAATGTAAATATGTTAATAGGAAATACAGAGAAGGAGTATAACACATTTATGTATGAAATACAAAGCTTGACAGCACTTGAGATGTTACCAGCAGGCCTGACTGCTTCTTTAAATGCTGTTTGTTAATATGTGAAGTATTTTAATGTTGTGTTCACACTTTTGGCTCTCCCTCAATATAACATGCTTTGTTCCCAGAACACATCGACTGTCCCCCAGCCATCGTGGTTTCTATCATCAATTATTAATGTAACATCATAAGATAAATATATAAACCAGCGTAAATACATCAATATACAATACAATCTTCTTTGTAAAATTGTTTTTGCAAACTACAACATTTGATCTTTAATGGATTAAAGTGTTCCGAGAAAAATAGAAATTAATATTAAACCATAAATAAACATGAATAGTGTTTAATTTCAACATTTCATCCCTTCTTTTTTATTTTTCAAGATAAAAAAGCAAATTCTACAGATTCTAGCCTGATTCATAATACAGTATAACCAAAGACCATTGGAGATAACATTTATAAAAACTCCCACACTCTTTTCTCTTCATTTAAAATAATTGTTTGACTCATCCTGCACTCGAGGGCTCATAAATAAGTTTATCCAATCAGCTGTGATTTTACTTAAAGCTATAGTGCATAGTTTCTGTCGCCCCCGTGAGGAATTCTATGTAATGACAACAACATTGTCGGTGCGTCCACATGATACAAGCCTTCTGTGATCGCGCTTCACCAAAAGCCATTTGAAATGGTTTTCGTCTTTATTTCCTCCATCGTCTCCGATACTGGTTTAGTTGAAAAACACTCTGACTTAGACTTAGAAAACTTTAATGTCCCAGAGAGGAAATTTGTTGTACAGCACAGGCATATTGACACATAATCCACAACACAAACATTGAACCAACATCTACAGCGCTATTTATCTAACACATCAATAAATAGAATACAGTAAAAGACGTATATTGCACAATGTCATGAATAAATAAAATAAAAATAAAAACTACTCCACATTATCCTACTTCACATCTATTCCTTCAGTCATACCCCTCCCTACACCTTATTTAATTGTGTTATTGCCATAGGAATGAATGAGTTTTTTGCTCGGTTGGTTCTGACATTGGGGTATCTATATCTACGACTGGAAGGGAGCGGCTTGAACTCCTCTGAAAGTGGATGGGTTGTATCCATACAAACCTTATCTGCCTTCTGTACTAATCTGGTCAGATATAGTTGGTACAGGTCTACTTGTTGCCTACCAATGATTTTTCCACAGGTTTTAACAATCTTCCCCAATTTGTTCCTATGGGTGATTTTTGAATGTCCATACTAGCATACAATACAGTAGGAGAGAATACTCTCGATAAAGGACCTGTAAAAAAGAGTCAAAATTTTGTCGACATTAAAATAATTAAGTTTCCTAAGAAAATAAAAACGTTGTTGGCCCTTTTTAAAAACGGCATCAGCACACTGATCCCAGGATAATTTATGGTCAATGATGAGACCGAGATATTTATACTCCGTCGCCATCTCTATCTCCTCTCCTCTTATCAGAGACGGAGTGGGTGAGGGAGCCCCACGTCTAAAATCAAAGACCAATTCTTTTGTCTTGGACGTATTCAACTGCAACTAGGAGGCGTCACACCAGTCAGCAAGTGTCTGCAGCGCCCCCTCTTCTCTGGTCAGCACTGTCTCTCTCCTCCTTCCACTCTCTCCATCTTTCTCTCTCTCTCTCTCTCTCTCTCTCTCTCTCTCTCTCTCTCTACCTCCATCTTTCTCTCTCTCTCCTCCTTCCACTCTCTCCATCTTTCTCTCTCTCTCTCTCTCTCTCTCTCTCTCTACCTCTATCTATCTCTCTCTCGTCCTTCCACTCTCTCTCTCTCTCTCTCTCTCTCTCTCTCTCTACCTCCATCTATCGCTCTCTCTCCTCCTTCCACTCTCTCCATCGTTCTCTCTCTCTCTCGCTTTCTCCATCTTTACTCTAAATTGAGCCAAATTACCTCCATTCATTTAGGCCCCAGACAGGTGAATTAGCCTACACGGAGTAATTCCTAGATTGAGTTCTCCTTCTCTCCGTCCACGTTCTAATGGAATAAGCCGAGATAAGAGTCCTGAGGAAGTCGCCATGATTTAAACGTGACAGGAAACAGAAATCCTCACGGAGCCATTTTAATTGAGTGATTTGTCTATTTCTTAATGGTTTCAACGTGCAGACGTGTTGCGAATGATGCCGAGCCGTCGGCCTAACTAAGGCGTTACCTTAAAGAGGGGTGCTCATTATAAAGACCACTCAGGGTCTGTTGACCCTACACTGGTGGGAGTGTACGTGATGGTCGAGTACGTGTCATCTGTGGGGAGAAACCCCCCACACACTGTCTAACTTGCAAAAAATATTGAATGCAATAGTAGGCAACGTTTTGGTTCTACACAAACTTCAGGCAAATGGTGTTACATCCTGAGAAGCCCTCTTTTATCGGAGGTGGCTGCTTTTACTACACCAATCTACAACTTCCACATGAAATCAGGCATGCATAACATTCATTCACATATACATTACTATAGAATAGATAGAGTTTGAACTTAAATACAACCCTCTCTATAGTAACAATAGTATATATCATACCAGAGCAATGTATAGTACATGGATGTCGATTTCTGTATAATGAATGCACTCAAAAAATAATATAAAACATTCATAGACAGACATATTTCCAAAACCTGCTGGTACCTTATCCATTAATAGATAAAAAGAGAGAAAAATAAAAACAACAAGAGCCCTCACAAACAATAATGGGAGAATAAGGTTCTCTCTGCAAGTGTGGAATAATAACACCACTCTGTTTTTATTTATTTTGTTCGCTGGCAGCAGAAGAATTGATAATTGTATGGATTATAAATGTGTGTTTACAGGATCATTCAGCCCCAAACATTTTGAAAAAAAAATACTTTCAGTTGTTATTAGTTTGAGATTTTAGTACTTTTACATGCACTTTTGTGCTGAACCCGAGTTGGCTAAAAGAAAATGGCCCGATGATGTCAGAGAATAACTGTTTCTCTGATTCTAGCAGGTGAAGTAAACTCAAAATCCTTCCTTCATTTTTTTTTTTAGTTTTCCAAACTTTATATATTGTTATTGGGTTTCCAGACAAATGACCGATAACAGAGACTGAGTTTGAAAGCCTCTGAACACCCCCACACAGGTGATTTGAGTTATTCTGGCTGATCAGACCTTTGCCCAGGTTGAAGTGGGCCGGAGCTTTGATGGGAATTTATTTCAATCAGGAGAGACTTCGTTGCAGATATGCAAGATTTCTTTGTAAGTTACATATGCAAAATATGAATTGTACATAGTCTTTGGAGATTAGACTCCATCGTATAAAATGTATATATGTAAGGGTTAGAAAAACCCAGACATATCCCCCCATGGAGTCTAGACACTGGTGGTGGCGATGAAGGGGCACGAAGACCGGATCGTAGGGAGCCGTCAGCCGGAAGAAGACCGAGAGTGCCGTGGGTAAAGATGCCTGGAGGTGGAACGGGAGGAGGAGGGGGAGGAGGAGGGTCGCACTCTTTCCTGAAATGACAACTGACAGCCGCTGAGGAAAGAACAGATTTAAAAAATGGATGTCATGCTGTGATTGGCTTGTAAAAGACATGGCCGATTCTGATTGGTTTAGCTGAAAAGTGACTCCCTTGAAAACAGATGATCAGTTTAGGAGAGAAGTGATAAAGTTGTTGAAGTCTCCCTGAAAGAATTTACGCTGAGCTACATTAGGTCGCAAATTTCATCAACCAGTAAAACGTGTTTTATACTTCTGCGTAAAATCTATGCTGTAGTATGCTGCCGTATGTAGGTACGTGGAGACACGGACCTACGCCGGACTCTACGCCGTAGCGTTAATATGGAACCCACTCAACGTCTAGGCAAGACCCACCCTTCAATAGCATTCACACACTACTATTGGCCAGGCGTCCATGCTTATGCAAGGTAAACCGCTAATTAGCTTACAACGCTAGTCGTCGGGGCAGAGGATAAAGTAAAAAGAAATCGCTAGTGGTTACTGGTTACACGGCGTTTGTCTGGTCGTGACTGTTTTCCCAAGATGGCGCCCGCCTGTATACGTGAATGGTACAGTCTTTATAAACTATCTTTTTAATAAACTGTCTGTATACTTACAAAGTTCTCAATGCTTGGGTTTACATGCAGGGACCCTCACTATGCTACCGTGGAAGTGTGGTGCTATTTTGAGCCTTGTTAGAGGTGTAGAAATAGAGATTTCTTTTTACTTTACCCTCTGCCCCGACGACTAGCGTTATAAGCTAATTAGCGGTTTGCGCTAAAACTGGTCACATTTGATTAGCATGAAAACAAATCCCAGAGAACGGTCGACTCGGTAAACCTAGGTTCATTTTGCGCCGGATTTCTCCTTTAAAAATGACAAAGGTGTCATTTGTCCCTCCCTAACGGGTGCAACAAACCAGGAGGCTCAGGAAGATGTGATTCAACCAGTCTATACACAGCCACACAGTCCTGGGAAGAGGTCCAATCAGCTAGGATAACTGAAAACACCTGTGTGGGTGTTCAGGGCCTTTAAATGAGGCTTTAAATAACTACAAAACACAATATCAAAAGAAAAGGAAAAGAAACAGCTTCTGTAAAAAAAAAGAAAAAAAAAATACACACAAAATAAAAACATAAAAAATTAAAAGTTAACAAAACCAGACTTAAACAAAGAAAGCAAAAAAAAACTTGTCACCTATAACTATGGTTCCCAAAGTGGGGTCCCCGGACCCCACTTTGGGAACCACTATTAAAGGTGAAATGTTTTGTTTTTTAAGTCTGCTTTTGTTTCCTTTTTTATTTTTTGACAGGAGTTCTGTTTCTTTTCCTTTTTAATATTGTTTTTGTACAAAACAGAATATAAAAAAGGGGAATCTTTTTTTTTTTCACAAAAACAATGTCACTATACTTTCATCCATAAATAAGACAATGACAGAATGTATGACTATTTTGGTCACGGCTTTCTTCCACTTTGTAATAAAACAAATCTAAAAGCAAAAATCATATCAGATGGGGGTCCATGTTCTAATTTGTGTCAGTTCAGGGGTCCTTTTAGGCAAAGCCTATTTAAGAAACAACCTTGCTCATTCGGCAAGTTTGACCAGAAACATTCCGATTTAGATGTCTGTAGTATGTAGATGTTCTACATGTCTCAACACTCCTCTGTTGATGTTTTTTTACCAACCCAGATGCCAGGATGAATGCCCAGTTGGCACCTATGGGCCGCAGTGTGCCCACAAGTGTGACTGTCAGAACGGAGCCAAGTGCTACCACATCAACGGGGCCTGCCTGTGCAATGAGGGCTTCAAGGGCCCCAGCTGCCAGGACCGCTTCTGTCCCGCCGGCCTGTACGGACTCATCTGTGACCAATACTGCCCCTGCAAAGCTGCAAACACACTCAGGTACTGAACTGTGGGTCAATAACGCACAAAAAAACCTACTACGCTTTTATACTCTGCAACACACTATGAATAGAGGAGGGCTGTGTTTGAATTACTGCTTGTTCAGCCCTGAATTATTGATGTCTTTGCACCTGTGTGTACAGTTCTTGCTCTACTAAATCATAATCTATAAAACTTTCCAGTCGAGACCCTTTTGTGAAACTCTTAAATGTTAACCAAAAGAAGGTCCATGTGCAATTTCATAATTTTGCATTAGGGATGTTAATGATTAAGCGTTTAACCGTTGACCGACAATAATCATTTTGAACGATTATTACTATCAGTTAAAGGAGCACTATGAGTTCCTGCATGACGTCATTTCTGTTGACGTTCCAAGTAAATTCAAAACAAAACAGAGCAAGCTCGCCCCTCCCCTCATGTTTCTGACTAACTGTCACTAACCCCCACCCCTCCCCCAACCATCTTGTCGGTGATTGGCTGGAACGTGGTTTGTTGTATTTTGGTGCCTATCCTGTGCCTCTAGTGTTTGTTTGACGTCTACGACCCCTGTGTTGTCTCTGGAGACCGGGCTTTTTCACGGTGTGTTCAGGGGGCAGGCAGCTAGCGGATCAAGGAGAGATGCCTACGATTTGAGACAAAAATGAAATTGCGCTCAAACCATGCAGGAACTCATAGTGCACCTTTAAACAGTTGAAAACCATTTTGTCAAAACAAATAGGGCCGCAACTAACAATTATTTTCATTGTCGATTCATTTGTCTATTATTTTCTCGAATATTAGTTGTTTGGTCTCTAAAATGTCAGAAAATGGTGAAAAATGTGTATCACTGTTTCCCAAAGCCCAAGATGACGTCCTCAAATGTCTTGTTTTGTCCACAACTCAAAGATATTCAGTTTACTGTCACAGAGGAGAGAAGAAACTAGAAGATATTCACATTTAAGAAACTGGAATTAGAGAATATCTGCTATTTTTCATAAGGAATGACTCAAAGCAATTAATCGATAATCAAAATAGTTGCCCATTAATTTAATGGGCAACTTAACACTCTAAAACACAAAAATAAAAACAAGTTTTTAAAAAACTTTATAAAAAAATAGGCTATGCAATTTATTTCTTAACTGCTAGTTAATTTAGGTAGTCAACTTTGCGTCAACACAAAGAAAGAGGAAGGTAATGGACATCCGGCCGAAATGAGAGACATCCGACGGAATTTCTGTCGGCACCTGAACAATCCTGGAAGTGAAACGTCGTGGATATAGACTAGGGCTATGTTTAGATGGAAACGAAGAGAAAGCGCAAAAGTGGCGTTGTGTTCTCACTTTTTATTCCGCGTTTAGACGAGCGTTATGGGTGGGAAATCTGCGTGCATATGGTGATGCAAAAGTGTGTGAAATGCGATCCACCAAGTCCGCGTGCCTGTGTAGAACCTTCCTTCTATTCGTCTCCCTCTCCCTCTCCTCCTCCTCTCTCCCTCTCCTCTCCCTAGTAGCGCGAAGCGAACAACAAAAGCTGACAATTTTGTCTGGACAGACGAGGAGGTAGAGTTATTGCTCCAAACAATGCACACACAGACACACACGCGGCGCGCACACACACACATGCCGCGCACACACACACATGCAGCGCACACACACGGCACACACACACACACACACAGGGCACACACACACTCACTTTTTTGCGTTTTTAAGCCCCAAAAATGCCGTCGCTGTAAACAAAAGGCACATCTGATAAAATATGTTATCGTTTTCACCCGCGAGCGTATTCGTGTAAGCAGGGCCTAGATAATAGTTAATGATCAGGTGACAAGGGTTGGCTATCGCTCAGAAAAAAAACCTTTAAATTAGCATGCCTACTTTTCATGCAGATAAAAATATGCACTTTACTTTGTAGACTGACTGACTTTTAATTTCTCGCCCTCTCAGCTGCCACCCTCTGTCCGGAGAGTGCACCTGTGCAGCAGGATGGGCCGGGCTTTACTGCAACGAGACCTGTCCGGCAGGTTACTACGGCGGGGGCTGCAGAGAGCCGTGCGCCTGTGCCAACGGAGCCGACTGCGATGGCATCACTGGAGCTTGTATGTGTGCCCCGGGGTATATAGTAAGTGCCGAAAACACAAACACAAAGCCGTGGTGATTCATACCTCACGTTGATAAAGCTTTCCAATTTGCTAAATCCTCCTAATCACATTACCGCTTCACATTAACATCAGGAGCTGCAGGTGTTTCGTGAGATTGCTTTTGAATACTTTAACCTCTCTGTTAATGTAAAGTAAACAGACCATTTCAACGATACAGTTTCTGTTTAAGTTGTCACAAGAAACTCCTGCTGGAGACAGTTTCACTGTCTTTTGGCTTTAAGAGAAACACAATTTCTTTGAGTTGAACAGGAGCGTTAATGAATCAAACAAACTGAAAGCTTCTACATGGGTCCCATTGCTTAAAGGGATAGTTCAGATGTTTGTTCAGTGTGGTTGTCTGACAACCAACTTTCAACTTTTAGTTTTTCTGGGTCATAATTTAAAATTAAAACTTTTTGGTCAACGTTTTTGTCGTTTTTTTCGACACTTTTGTCGCTTTCCCCCGATGTTTTTGGCACTTTTTTCAGCGTTTTTTTTTTTTTTTCACTTTTATCCAAGTTTTTTTTGGCACTTTTCCCAATGTTTTTGACAATTTTTTCAACTTTCTTGAAAAAACTTTTTTTTTTCAAATGCCATGAAATTGAATACAACACCCAAATTCAATGAAAGTAGAGAACTGATAATTTACTTTACTAGTTGTATGGAACCATCCACGTTTTTTTTTTTTTTAAACAATTTGGTTGAAAGAAACCCAAATTTGTGATAGAAACTTTTTGAAAATGGGTCAAATTTAACCCGAGGACAACAGGAGGGTTAAGTGTACGCTATAGTTAGAAGCTAGCTTTACCTTGTTGTCAGACAACCCTTTACGACGGGGAATTGAAGCCGTTATCTCTGCTCTCTTCAAAGCCACCAGTCTCATTTTACTTAATTTTACTTCACAGAACACAAAATTTAATGCTCTACTGCTGCCTCAATCAGTGAATCTGTGTTTCTGCGTGACTTTGGTGTTTTAAAGGATTAGGAACTAACAAAACCGACAAACTAACTAACCGATGGAGGCAGCGGTAGAGCAGCAACTCCCTTGTTCTCGGAGGTCAAATGATGTACTAATACATTGCAACAGCTGCAGGTATACATAGCAAATATACTAATATATATATATATATATATATATATATATATATATATATATATGTATATATATGTATATATATATGTAAGGGCTGTGCACATTTTTTTTTTAATTGTATGTCTACTGCAATCACATGATAGATAGATAGATAGATAGATAGATACTTTATTGATCCCCAAGGTGAAATTCAGGGTCCCAGTAGCTTATAGACATCACACACAACATACACATACATCATAACAGGATGTTAAAATAACAAATAACAAACAAATCCACATGAATAATATGGACAATAAAAGATACTGAATAAACTAAATAAAAAATCCACATGAATGTACTAAGGGATATATATATATATATATATATATATATATATATATATATATATATATATATATATATATATATATACACACATACAGGGGAAAAGTAACCATATTTACATACTGTGAATCGTTTTTTTAATGGAGTATCGTTTTTGAATCGAAAATCGATATTGAATCGAATCATGAGCCTAAAACTCAGAATCGAATCGTGACATTTTCTGAATCGTACACCCCTAATATATATATATATATATATATATATATATATATATATATATATATATATATATATATATATAATCAATAACAAATCAGTTTTATAAATATTTAAGTACATTAAAACAATATTTTAGCAAACAAATATGGTCTTGTGTCTATTGTTTAGGTTTTTTCCGATACCGCTGCTAAAACGATACTTTTAAAATTGTGCCTAAACCGATACTTCAGAAGATCACAGAACGACGGTCAGCGGCATTTATGAACGGCTTGGTTACTGCTACGGCCATGTGGTCTAAATTTTATGATTTATTAAAAATGTAACAACAATAACTTATAACAACTCTGCAACATCTGTGTTACGGACTGCTTAACGACACTACTTGTGCCTCCACCACACCATTAAATCTGCATTACATCCCGAAGCAACATCTAAATTGCTGTATATTCGTCCAGAAGATTAGTATCTTTGTTCAGGTGCCTGCTTCAGTTGAGGTTCTGTCCAGCCAACATGTGAAGATGATGTGTGAATAATGTGTGCCGGCATGTTTTCAGCAGCAGCAGGTGCAGAACATGCTCTATAACCTGCTGAGGTTCATTTATCAGGTGCTGTTGACTCTGCAGGTTTAGTCGTAGAGTTCCTGTATATGTCCTGTAATGGAGAAAGGCTACTGCAGCTGCAAACCCCATGATATAGGTCAGCCTGAAGGAGAAAGAGTGTGCGTCGATGTCAGGGCAGGGTTGTGTATGTAAGCAGTAAAAAGAGTGTTGGCGAAAGTAGATTCACTTTTTCTCATACTCTGGGCCCTATCTTGCACGCGGCGCAGCGCAAATCCCGACGCAAGTGTCTTTGCTATTTTGAGACCATCCAGCTCCCACGTCGTTTAAATAGCAAATGCACCTGCACCCATCTCTGCGCCCATGGGCGTGCTGGTTTTACAGGGAGGTGTGTTCAGGTGCATTCTGGGCGTATTGCTATCTTGAGGCAGCGGGAAGTGATCGCACCATTGACCAACAAAAACCTGGTCTAAAGTCAATAGCGCATTAGTAAAATGCTCCTAGACTTGTGCACAGCGCGTGCACACTATGCTTGTTACACACACGGGGACGCACAGCAGCACACACACATGCAAAAGATTAAAAATAAAAATATTAGGGTCCAAATCCTCCATCATAATAGCAATTCGCCAAGGTCCAAACGTGCCTGGCTTTTAAAGGGAATGGGAGATGATCTCCGATTGGTTGATTGCATGTTACGCCCAAAACACACCTCTGATTAATGAAGACACTAAGTACAACCCTTTAGACACACGGACCCTTTTTTCTACCGTCAAACTAGCAAAAGTGGATTTGGACACGCCCTAAACACACCTGCGCTATGCGCTTCACGCCGTGCGCTTAGATCGTTAGAATAGGACCCACAATGTTCAGCCTCTGTGTTTGTGTGTGGAGTTGTGTAGCTATCATTGGAAGACTAACCTTTTGGTAGTTGTAAATATTAGGAAATCATTAATAAATGGTGATGTTTCACACTTTACAATAAGGTTCCCTTATGCCAGTTGAAAAGAAATCTTAGCAACTCATTAGTAAATGGTGATGTTTTACACTTGACCTTTTTGCAGTTATAAATTGTTGTGACAAACTCAGTGAACCAATGCCAAGGATGCTGGCTGTTGAAGAGACCAAGCAAGGTAAATCTACAGCTTAGCAGTACAGATACATGTGGGCTCACTATTTGGCAAGCAACAAGGGGCTGTTGCCCTTTTTAATTTAATGAGTTATAACATCTTATTAAAGGTACACTGTGTAGTGTTTGAAGTATTTTATTAACTAAAATCAAAGTCTTCATTCATAAATATGTCCTCATTGGTGTAAAATGACCTCTGCCAATGATCTGACTTATCCTCGTAAGCGAAGAATTTCTTATCTGTATTCGTTCCGCCATTTTGAAAAACTATAGTTGCTGAGAGGGACATAAAGCACTAGCCTACCTGTCTAGCTAATCCACAAGACGTTTTCGTTCCGAACCAGCTGAAACGGAGAAGGAGATCAGTGAGAGGCGCTTGTCACTGCCCCGGCAAATTTGAAAGCCTGCGCTGCACTTTAGTTCATAATGGAGGATCATACTTATTCCGAGCCACAGGAGAAGGAATCCTCGTTGCCAAAAAAAGCGAAAATTGAAAGACATGTTGTCATAGCTTCTTGGTACATAACGGCTACCGTAGTTGCAACACGCATTTGAAAAAGCGAGGCGCTAGAGAGCACTATTCGTTTGAATGCAAAATACAATTTCAACGCTAGATGGGAGAAATTCCTACACAGTGTATCTTTAAAGAGTTATAAAGGGTTCACAACCTAATTAATAAACTAATTACAAACTGTTCTTAAACCCTTTCATAAGGTAGCCATATTGTAAAGTGGTACCGAGTTGGAAGTAGAAACAGGATAAATTGTAAATGTTGGATTTATCATTTTAGATAGATTCAGGCCAGGCAAGTGTTAATATTAAAGTGGCATGTAGCAGTGTGGGTGGTTTCTGATCGGTGTGTGCAGCAGTAACTGGAGCGACTCTGTGGCCCGGCCCTCCCGGTGTGTTCACTGATCCTGCAGTGACTGAGCGGAGAGCGGAGACGAGACACCTAGGAGCACAGAGATGACAGCGACTTTGATAATTGGACGGAGAACATCAGGGATTCTCAGCAGATGAAAGTAGGATGACGCTGCAGACGAATGTCCGTTTGGTTTGTAGCAGTTAAATTCAGATAGATGTGGCTTTCAGCGGAGTGTTATTGATTTAAAGGGGATTTATTCTGCGCTGGTGACTCACAGTTTGATTCTCTGTGTGTCACCGCGTGGACATGAAACCAGCTTTGAGCAGAATTTCTGTGTGGTTTTCAGCGCTTTGCACAGTTTCGATCGATAGCTGTAAACGTGCAATTCTGAGCCAAGGTTTGAAATCTACACGACTGTCTGAACAACACCACTGATGTGACATATCATGAGGACCTGTTTCAGGGAAAAGGCCAGAATTACAGAAAGTTTTCCTCCAAACAAGTGACAGTTATACTGACACATACACTAGAAGAAAATATTTTTAAAAGATGTCTGACACCCTCTCACATCTAAAGACAATGCATGTAAGATCTTTCAGGGTCACTATTTGCAAGACTACACCTTGAACAGTTTGTGACCAGGATGTGAGGGCTCTGCCACCCGTTTCCTGACCCTGGACCGGTACAGGTCCTGGATGGAGGGAAGGTCAGCTCCCTGATGAGTAACACAGGATAACTCTTACAGTAGTTCTCCACAGTTCATCATAGCCAGTCTCACACTGAATGCTATAACAAATAAGAACGTAGTGAGTTCAAGCTAAAATTAAACTAGCAAAAATGTTACATGTTGACACCAAATGAACAAAAAAAAAACACCATTTAAAACAATAAAGAAACACAATGCTGAAGATAAATAAATACAAAACACAGTTTTACCCATTAGAAGGTGAAATATAAATAAATGTACTCTATAACAGACCTTTCTCACGGCAGACATGTTGACATGTCATAGTAGGAAAAGCCCAGGTGTATTCATAACCATCAATGATGGCTGCATTCCACTTAGGAGAGGCTCTGGTATTGTCATGCTGACTCACTGAAATAGCTCACTGGGACACTTGATGGAACTGAGCCATCGTTAAGGTTATCAATTTCAGCTGTGCTTTTCCTACTACGACAAGACAAAATGTCTGCTGTGAAAAAGGTCCATGGAGCTAATGTTGAGGCAGTTTACCAGGGAGTCGCCACATGCAGACTGTAAATACATTTTTGGGGTGCACCGCTCAAGTCTGCAGGGGCGCTGCAGAGGCCACCCCCGATACACACAACCAGGTCTCCATGGCAACCACTTTTACTTTTACAATAAATCTCCAGGAAATAAACTAATTTAAAACAAGATTTTAAAGAAGCAGTATAAAATGAGACAGTTAACAGTATAACAATGAACTGATGATAATTATTCATATAAAATGTATATTGAAATGAATACACTGAGACGGCATGTGAAATCATTAACTCTGCTTCATTTGGATAAGATAAATAATAAAACAAAAACAACCAAGCCTCTGAGCTCACGCGTGTCCCAGTGACCTCTGATTAACTTGTGCTGCTGATGGCAGTCACTATAGATACATCACACTGAGCCGATACATCAAACTCTGCACACATGAACGTGGAAATGATTAGCTAATGTAGATCTTTGCGAATTGTTTTTATTCTGATAATACAAAGAGTCGTTTCTGAGTTTGTGACGCTTATAATATTCTGCATTGCTTTGCAGCACGGCACTGTTGTTTTATGTTAACTTAAAGGCAGGGCTGTACGGAGCCCCTGAGGGGACATGAGCAAAAAAAAATCTAAAGTTTAGTTTCATGTGCTTGTTTTTGCTTATGTCCCCTTAGGATCCAAATCGCTGTATCCCTTGCGCCGGAACAGATTACAAGACTTTAAAGGTCCCATGGCATGAAAATTTCACTTGAGGTTTTTTAACATTAATATGCGTTCCCCCAGCCTGCCTATGGTCCCCCAGTGGCTAGAAATGGTGATAGGTGTAAACCGAGCCCTGGGTATCCTGCTCTGCCTTTGAGAAAATGAAAGCTCAGATGGGCCGATCTGGAATCTCCTCCTTACGACGGGGAAAGGTTACCTCCCCTTTCTCTGCTTTGCCCGCCCAGAGAATTTGGCCCACCCATGAGAAAGAGAGAGAGACATCATGGCTTTCAAACGAGCAAAGTGGCAGTTGGTCAAGGCCACACCCCCACCCTCCACCTTGCCCCCCCTCTCTCCTCCTCAATAGCATTTAAAGCTACAGACACAGAAATGGCACATCCTAAGGAAAGCTCATTGTGGGACTGGCTCTAGTGGCTGTAATTCTGCACCAAGGCTGAATTTCGGGAAAGAGATTTCAGATACAGTATTAGGGGACCACTAATGCCTATATAAAAGAGACTCCAGATACAGTATTAGGGGACCACTAAGGTCTATATAAAAGAGACTCCAGATACAGTATTAGGGGACCACTAAGGTCTATATAAAATAGACTTCAGATACAGTATTAGGGGATCACTAAGGCCTATATAAAAGAGACTTCAGATACAGTATTAGGGGACCACTAAGGTCTATATAAAAGAGACTTCAGATACAGTATTAGGGGACCACTAATGCCTATATAAAAGAGACTTCAGATACAGTATTAGGGGACCACTAAGGTCTATATAAAAGAGACTTCAGATACAGTATTAGGGGACCTCTAAGGCCTATATAAAAGAGACTTCAGATACAGTATTAGGGGACCACTAAGGCCTATATAAAAGAGACTTCAGATACAGTATTAGGGGACCACTAAGGCCTATATAAAAGAGACTTCAGATACAGTATTAGGGGACCACTAAGGTCTATATAAAAGAGACTTCAGATACAGTATTAGGGGATCACTAAGGTCTATATAAAAGAGACTTCAGATACAGTATTAGGGGACCAGTAAGGCCTATATAAAAGAGACTTCAGATACAGTATTAGGAGACTAGTAAGGCCTATATAAAAGCATCCAAAAAGCAGCATGTCATGGGACCTTTAAAATATGTTTTAAATGTATCAAAACAATATAATGGTGACAATTTGCAAGCAAAGCAACAATGTGCTTATAATGAAGACCTAGATTAAAATATAACTCCTGTACTGTAGTCATTTCTCTAGCTGTCACTGTCTCCAGTACAAAACTTTCATGTGCGCACACAAAAGTGAGTTTTAGTGTGAGCACATGAAACTAAACTTTAGATATTTTTTGCTCATGTCCCCTTAGGGGCTCCATGGGGTTGGTATTTATTTTCAATTTACACTTTTTTTATATATATAATTTGAAATTACACCCTGACAGCAATAAATAACTTATGGGTCTGAAAAAGGAGCGAAAAAGATCTGTCATCTGGAGCTGCTGTAATCCTGTAAAAAAGCCCACCAATCACTGCCTCGTGGTCCGCTTGGAAAGAACCAATGAAAAGCCTCCTTGCTGAGTGAACTCTACCCCTCCCGTGTACGAGCCTGAGCCCAGTGCGCCACATTGCTAACAGTAGTCATGTTTGTTTTAAACATTCGGTGTGATAATATTAGGTGTTTGCTTACCGGTGAATGAGACATGAAGTATAATGTCGGTCTTTTCTCCACTCTGCTCTGAAGCAACGACGCAGTCGTGCTCGTGCACGTCTGTGTGTGGGCGGAGCCCCGAGGGCAGAGGGAGGGGTTAGAGGGGGAGGGGTTAGACGGAGCCCCGAGGATATGTTACTTTCAAATCTCACTAGCTTTCCAACATTACCTACCCTGCCTTTAACGGGCACATCCTTGGGGGTTTTTGTGTAACCTTTGTCTAACCAGAGTGGTTTTGCTAAAAGCAGTCCTCTGCTCCACACTCACACTGTTACACATTCACACCTGGAAGATAGGTGTGAATGTGTTTTTTGCCATCTCCATGTGAAGAATTTGAGAGGGTTATACACCTGCTGGACTAAAAACACATTCCTCCAATAGATGGAAGAGCATGTAATTGATGTGATTTTGAAGTGATTAAATTAATCCTGTTTAAATACAGTTTACTTATTTATTGCCTCTGATCTCAGATGTGAGGTAAGAAAAATTAAAACAACACACTAATAAAGCACCACACAACGTCGCCCATCGATCCACACATATTTATTATTCCAGAGGAAACTCCCACTCCCCCTGGGAAATTCTGAGGATTTTCCTTGTTGGGCGCACTCGCGTTATTTATTAACAAAGTTTTTTTAGTGCTTAATTCAACAACTTTTTAATAAGGCTCCTCTCTTCTCCTGTCTTTGCACATTTGCGCTGGCTTTGTGCATATTAGATTAATAGCAATTTAAAGGCAGCAGTTTGGGAGCAGGCAGCTTTAATTAGCACAGCTTATATGTTAAAGGTCCTGATCAATGCGCCAGCATGCTGGAGGTTCAGGTTTATGTGGACCTTAACAGCATAACGGTGCAGAATAAGGTTAGACATCCTGCTATAATGCCAAGCTGTCTTTTTGGCTGGTCGTATCATGTCCTCTATTGATTGGCCGAGCACAGACGTGTTGTTTCATCAGCGATGATCTCCTCTCTCTCCTCCATAATACATGTGCTTGTTTGCTTTATCGCCGCCTTCAACTTCAACGCAGTCGTGGTCCCGAGCAAGACCTGTTTCCCACCGGAGCTGAGCTGTTGCAGAGGAAGATGGTGGTGAAAGCTCGCTGTCAGTCAAGTTATTCCTGAAACTCGAAACCCTGAAACCCCTGCGCACACAGTCGCAACAACTGAGCAGACCATCTCATGAAGAATACAAGCAGCACAGACAGCGAATGAGGGCTTCCGTCATCATGAAACGCCTCTTTGGACCGTTATGAACGGTGGCAGAGAGAGCTTAACACACTGCAGCTAAAGAAAACACATTCAAATACATGTATTAATGTAGCAGACTGGCAGCTGTAGGTTTCACATCTTTAAAATATGACACAATGTACAATGCGGTTGTGTAGAATTCTGACACTCAGGTAAAATGCCGGAGGGTAAATGTGTTGCACTGAATAGTGAATAGGGAGTGAAATTGACAACACTGTTTTCATACTGTATTATTTGGTTACTTGGGTTAAAGGTGCAGTAGGTAAGACTTATAAAACTAACTTTCTGTCATATTTGCTGAAACTGACCCTATGTTCCAGTAGAACTACATGAAGCAGGTCATTTAAAAAAGAATCCAGCTCCTCTGGCTCCACCTACAGCCTGTAGTGTGATTTGCAAAAATCCACGCTCCCTGTTCAGATGCACCAATCAGGGCCAGGGGGGGGTGTCTAACTGCGTGTCAATCACTGCTCATGCACATGCATTCTTTCTCCCTTGTGGGGGGAGGGGCTTAGGAGACCATTTGGGCTTTAGTGGAAAGGGGGGAGGGACTGAGAAGTTGTGGATGTTCACATTTTTGGCTAAGTCCTGGATCTTCACAATCCTACCTACAGCTCCTTTAATTTGGGTTTCTACTAGAACATGTGTACATGCTTTAATGTTAAAAATAATTTTTTTCATACTGTCTGTCTGAATATACCTGTATTCACTGTTTTAGCGCCTGTCTCTTTAAGCCCCCATCCTAAAGAGCCTGTATGTTACAAAGGAAGGGGAGCCAGAATCCAAATGGCTTGTTGAAGCCCATGTTTTCTGATCGAGGCAGCCTACAAAAAACTGACTAGCTTGTCTTATTTCACAGTTTAAGGGTTGGAAGGCGATCATTATCGTCATTATCATTATCATTATGCTCATTTTATGCTCATTTTCAGGTTCATAATTGTATTTTGAGGTTGTACCAGAATAGGTTTACATGGTTTAATTTTCAGAAAACACCATATTTTTGTTGTACTGCACATTGCTGCAGCTCCTCTTTTCACCCTGTGTGTTGAGCTCTCTGTTTTAGCTACAGAGTGAGACATCTAACTTCTGTTCCATCTTTGTTGGGAGTCGCACATGCTCAGTACCTAGGTAAGGACTACTAGCCAGTCAGAAGCAGAGTATGAGGGCGTGCCCTGACAGTACCTAGGTAAGGACTACTAGCCAGTCAGAAGCAGAGTATGAGGGCGTGTCCTGACAGTACCTAGGTAAGGACTACTAGCCAGTCAGAAGCAGAGTATGAGGGTGTGCCATGCTAGCAGCTAGGCGAGCATTATAACGTGTGTTCCAAAGTGACCACGTTTGTCTCTGAAGTAAAGGCTGGACTACAATAGAGCTGTTTGGAGCAGGTTGTGAACAGTGTTCTCTGTTGGAGATGGTAAGTCCCTTTGGGGTGGACTTTGGGCTTTTTCACTTTGTAAACCTATAACATGCACAAAAAAGATATATAACACAATAAAGGAAAGGGAAAAAGCCAAAAAGCATAATATGAGCACTTTAAATAAATAGAACAAAGACTAATAGAGCAAATATGAATAAAAGCAAAATATATGTAAAGAAAAATGTTTTTTGTGTTTTTCATATGTTCCCTTTAACTATTGAGCTTTTGATAGTAAGTTTGCTAATCTGTCTGTTTTATAAGTGTATGATATTTTTTTCCCTATTATTTCCTCTCTCATTTGTCCAGTTAGTTAATTACTTAATTTCCTTAAATTAAAAGACTATAGAAATGACTGCAAAGGTAAATTAGAATTCAGAAAATTACCTTTTTGTTGTTTTAAGATAAACCTACGGTTGGAGTGACGAAAGAATGCCATATAAATCATGATTGATTTGATGGTTGTGGTTTTAAAATATGTAACTATAAAAAATGTGGGCCTTTCCACTGCCATCAGCGTCCGTCTGTGTGTCTGTCCACTGTGTCCAGGGGGACGACTGCTCCATCAGCTGTCCTGCAGGCCTGTACGGGACCAACTGCACCTCGTCGTGCTCCTGCCACAACGAGATCTCCTGCTCGTACATCGACGGCTCCTGCATCTGCAAAGAAGGTTCCCTTCCTTACACTGTTAACTCTTGTGTTGGATTCAAAGTTTTGGTCATCTTTTTCGACACTTTTCCCGAGATTTTATAAGCTTTTTGTTACTTTTATCGATTTATTTAAAAAACATTTATTTTTATTTTTTTGACATTTTTGTCACTTTTTTACCGTTCTTTTATCACTTTTTTTTTTTTTTTTTCAAAAACTGAAAAGAGCTTTGTAGGGAACCATCCACATTATTTTAATTTTTTGACAATTTGGTTGAAAGAAACCCCAAATTTCTGATATAGAAACTTTTGGAAAATGGGTCAAATTTGACCCGAGGACAACAGGAGGGTTAAAGATCAATCATTTATGGATTCATCTTAAATCTTTAACTCAATTCCCAGTTTCCCTTATAGAAACATAAACACTAACTCGTATAATTTCTAACAGTGGTGGAAGAAGTACTCAGATCTTTTACTGAAGTAAACTTTGCTGATTATACTTCCATGCTTTTACTGTTGTGAGGTCTAATGCTTTCACTTGTAGTGGAGTATTTTCACAGTGTGGTACTGCTGAAGTAAAGGATGTGATGAATGCTTCGTCCACCTCTGACTGCCAGAGATGGCCCACGTTCAGCCCCGACAAAACGTAGCAACACGTTTTTTTTAAATGAAACTGCGTTGAACACCCTGTTGTGTGCGCAAGTTTACAGATTTACTGTTTAAATTAACTTTGACGGGTAACATTGTTGTAAAGTTGCTTGCCAATTTGGCCGGTGATGAATGAAGCGAATAACTCTGTGTCTGTTTGGATCGGCCGGCTGATCCGAAACAGTGTGCCAGATTGGTCTCTTTTCCGCCAAGAAATTTGGGCGGTTTTGTGTATGCTTGCCTTGGAAACGTAATCTTTACCTGGCAACACTGCTTGTAGTACTAATCTTACATTTCCCTTGAACACTGTGTGGTTACGTGTTGTATAATCTCGCTTTGCCAGAGTCTAGCTACTCCACACAGCATTCTGGGATGGGAGAAAAACGTGTTCTGGTTTATTGGTATTTCTTTAAACCAATCAGAATCGTCATGGGCGGTGCTAAAAATAGCCATGCAACAGAAAACTCAGATTGGACAGATAGTCTAGCTAGCTGTCTGGATTTACCCTGCAGAGATCTGAGGAGCCGTTAACCATAGTCCACACAAATCCACCAAATTGAAAAATCCAACACAAAGAAAGAAAGAGCATCTTTTAAAATCGTTTTATTTCATTATTTTAACATTCATAGCTATTTACTCATCTTTCTTATTCTCTCCTTTAGAGCTGAAGCAGGAAAATAATCTGCAACAATTTTTCTAAGCAAAAATGCCAAAACGTACCCATGTTTCAGCTTCTTAAGTGTGAGGAGTCCCTTCTTTTCTTTGTCAAATATTATTATATATTATTTTTTAATGTAGTTTCTTGGTCTTCTTTCTCTCTCTCTTTTCTCTGTCAAATTAATTTGTTGTCTCATCTGAGAAAGGGGCTGGTAAAATAAGATAATTTTTTTTGTCTTCATCCAGCTCCTTTCCAGTAATGGATATGTTATGTAATATAGCAAATAATTTATGGTTAAATTATAAAATGTTCTGTTTCTATGAGCAGTGAAGTGAAAATATAACAAAATTAAGACAATAAAACCCAAATTGTGATTACCCAGAATTATCATTTTAGTAGTCTATATCAACGACGTTTCATTTCCGGGATTGTTCAGATGCTGCTGGAAATTCCACCTGATGTCCCTCATTTCAGCCGGATGTCCGTCACCTTCCTCTTTCTTTGTGTTGTTGTTCTAACCTCTGGTGGATTTGTGAGGACTATGGTTAACTGCTCCTCAGATCTCTGCAGGGTAAATCCAGACAGCTAGCTAGACTATCTGTCCAATCTGAGTTTTCTGTTGCACGACTAAAACTACTTTTGAACGTACACATGTTCCACCAAAACAAGTTCCTTCCTGAGGCTATTTTACAGAGGCGCCGTGGCTCCGTCCGGAGCTTAGCACCGCCCAAGACGATTGTGATTGGTTTAAAGAAATGCCAATAAACCAGAGCATGTTTTTCTCCCATCCCAGAATGCTGTGTGGACTAGCCAGACCCTCCTCCGCAGCTCTGTGGAGGAAGGTCTGGCAATGCAAGACTATAGTTTAGTGATATTTTAAGTGAGTAAGTCAACTTTATTTTGATAGAACCTTTCCAAACAAGGTGCTTCACAGGTGCACATGAATCACATTAGACTCAAATGAATTGTCTCCTTGTCTGTGTCCAGGTTGGCAGGGTGTGGACTGCTCCATCCCTTGCTCCAGTGGTGCTTGGGGACTGAGCTGCAATCAGACATGTCAGTGTGCCAACGAGGCAGCCTGCGACCCCGCCAACGGGACCTGCACCTGCTCTCCGGGCTGGAGGGACGAGCTCTGCGACGTACCGTGTCATGTAAGTGGTTACGGCGGTCATCAGCTCTTTTGAGTGGAAATAGCTGAGGCAGTGTTTTGCAGGAAGGGGTCAGAGTTTGGATTCAACTAAATTGATAAACACTAGAGATGCAAAGATTAATCAAGTAGTTGTCAATTATTAAATTAATCGCCAACTATTTTGATAATCGATTACTCGGTTTGAGTCAAAATTCTCAGTACACATTCTCTGATGTCAGCTTGTTAGATGTGAATATGTTCTAGTTTCTTCTCTCCTCTGTGACAGTAAACTGAATATATTTGAGTTGTGGACAAAATAAGACATTTGCGCACGTCGTCTTGGGCTTTGGGAAACACTCATCGACATTCATCACCATTTTGTGACATTTTATAGACCAAATAACTAATTGATTAATCGAGAAAAAAATCTATGAAATAATAACAATAATAATCCACGATGAAAATAATCGTTAGTTGCAGCCCTAAAAAAATACTACTTCTCTGGTACGTTGCACAGTATATTAGTTATAGTTCTGCAGTTTAAAGTGCATTTCTATAATTGTGTCTGCTGTGTTCTGGCTGTCAGGAGGGATCATACGGGCTGGACTGCAGAGAGAGGTGTGACTGTGTCAACGCTGATGGCTGTGATCCAGTGACCGGCTTCTGTCGCTGTGTGGCAGGTTGGACCGGTGAGTTATGCAGCCGCTGTTTAGGGCTAATTAACACTATGACCTTCAAAAGTTAAGGCTCCTGGCAACTGGAATGGAGGCCCAAATGCAGCCACAGACTCAAATGTTTGAGGAGAAGGTATTTACAATACAAGAACACTCGGAGGGAGAAGGGAAAGGAGTCTTTGGCTGAGGTGGTGCTGGCGACAAAAATGGAGACAACAAATCAATATGACACAGGAGAAATTCAAATCTATAATTGTTAAACTGATGGAGATTCAAGCTTGCATGAGTTTGACAGCTTCACAAGTCCCTGTGGACAAAGCACCTTTTAAGAATAGGCTTTGCTCTGACTCTTGGCATGTTTTTGTTAACAGTAAATCAAGGTCAAGATCAAGTGTCTTTGCCGTATGGAGTCGGGAACCACGTGGAATTGAGATGCAAGAGCTAAAAAATAACAACACAACAGATCACACAGATGGCATATAAAACAGTATGTTAAAGAACATAAACAGTATAAGTTAGAGCAATGGTTCTCAAACCTTTTTCAATAATGTTCCCCCTTTTTTAAGCCATGTACCCCCTAACCAGCGCAAATAAAGTTTATATAAAGAGGAAGAATACAGCGATGTCAGCGATAGATTTTCTAAACAACAGCTTTGTACCTGGAAAATATTTAAATGCTGATGGAAAAAGCCCACAAAAACTTGGAAAAAGACGGTAGAAAGAAGGAAGGCTACACTAGGGCGACAAAAGTGACAAAAAATTAAAATAAGCGACAAACTTAAAAAAAAGTGACAAAAACTTTGAAGAAAGAAAAAAAGTAAGGAAGAAAGGCAAGAATAGGTCAAAACAAACGACAAAAAACAGCGACAGTAGAAGTAACTACAGCCTTGTAACTGAAAAACATTTAGCAAAAAATGTCACGGACCCCCTGCAGTCCTCCAAAGTACCCCTAGGGGTACACGTACCCAGATTTGAGAAACACTGAGTTAGAGGACAGTATAAAACTGTAATAATTCAATTCAATTTTATTTATAGTATCAAATCATAACAAGAGTTATCTCGAGACACTTTACAGATAGAGTAGGTCTAGACCACACTCTATAATTTATAAAGTCCCAACAATTCCAGTAATTCCCCCAAGAGCAAGCATTTAGTGCGACAGTGGCGAGGAGGGAAGAAACCTGGGACAGACCCAGGCTCTTGGTAGGCGGTGTCTGACGGTGCCGGTTGGGGGTGTGATGAACACTGGCAATAATAGTCACAATAAAGATAATGGATCAGTGACTAGAAAATGGTAGTCGTAGTAGTTCATGTCATAGCAGGGCACTGCAGGGCGTTACAGTATGTATTAGTTTTTTTTTTAAAAAACATAAAAAAGAACGGACAAATCCCCACACGACCGACAATCCCTAAAGCAGTTAATTGTGTTTTAAAGTGCATGTGCAAAGATTACATCTCTGAAACAGCTCGTAAAAACATAAGCAAGCGATCACCTAAAGGCTGATTTATAGTAGTACGTAGTATCTACACAGAGCCTACGCTGTAGCCTACGCAAGTGTGGGGATTTATTCTTGTGCGCTGGTGTGTCTGCTTCGTTCTAGCGTATCTCTTTAAGAAAATAGCAAAGCCGGTGTGCGTGTGTGTGTGTGTGTGTGTGTGTGTGTGTGTGTGTGTGTGTGTGTGTGTGTGTATGTGTGGGGAGTGTGTGGTAGAGCGAGTGAGATAGTGATGGGGATTAGCTTTGGAGCGAGTACATACTCCGGCAGCGGAGACGGAGAAACAAAGTGTCTCCACTGTGCTTTCTGAACACTGTCGGAAAGCTGTAACAGGAAAAGGTAACCCCCTCCTTGATTCCGTGTTGTTCACGGAGAAGGAGAACGTGGAAATAAGTAGAGGGAAATTCGACTCTACCAAGCCACGGCCAAGCGAATCAATCACAGTTGTTTTGGTCTGCGTCGCAGCGACATGTAGTTACATTTCTGGTGAGGTGCACGTCAGGCTGCTGCTTTTTAGGGTCCTGCGTAGGGTCTGTATCTACAAGTACCTACGTACGTATCTACGGCATAGATTTTTTTCATAGTGAAAAATATCTAACCAGGCATTAGCCATAGGTTTAACATTTGGAGCAATGGGAAAGAAACTCTTTGCAAAAAGAGTGGTGGAGTATTTTATAGAGCGGTAGCGTCTGCTTGAAGCAAGGAAAGCAAAGAGATTGACCGCAGGATGACCAGAAGGGACCACTGACAATCCAGATCAAATTAACATCCTCAGCGGTGACATTGCACCTCTTTCTTTAAACCTTTGTTTGCTTTAATATAAGTCATGTTCAGTTTGTAGCTCGGATTTTTTTAACCGTTAATTGTCAATCAGAAGAGTCGTGATGAGCAATGATTGATATGAGCTGATGAATATGGAAAGGGGCGTTTTAATTCACTGCCAGAGGGAGAACTGGTAATGAATTTGCTTTGGGAGGAATTTTAATATATTATAAAATATTTAAAAAAATCCAAGCAATTTGCAGTGTGATTGCTTTTCATTTAAATGTACCAATACAATCAAAAATAGCTCTCTCTCTCTCTCTGTTGGAATATCCCATCTGTTAATGCCACTGGGGAAAATATATGGTTACACTTTACTTGAAGGTATCTACATAAGAGTGACATGACACTGTCGTGAACGTGTCATAAACATTATAAACAAGTCATCAACGTTTATGACATAACGCTTCTTTTAGTAAGTGTCATTCGGTTTTTGTCATGACACGTTAGGGTTAGGGTTCATGTGTCATGACTGTGTCATGACAGTGTCATGTCACTCTTATGTAGATACCTTCAAGTAAAGTGTTACCAAATATAGATACACATGGAGAACGATAAACTTTAGACTGTGCTACCAGGCGTTCAGACTGAAAACAGCACTGTGTTAGACATGTTCCTTCAAGGTACAGGTAAGACAATGGCACATGATACAAGAAGTCCAGTTTGATAAAGAGATACATGAGTTTGAATGGTTCAGCAGGGCCACACGGAATCTTAGGACGCAGAATTTTCTGCACTCTAAGCAGAAACAGAACTATTTTGTACTAAGGGCCCTATTTTAACGATCTAAGCGCACGGCGTGAAGCGTATGGCACAGGTGCATTTAGGGCGTGTACAAATCCCCTTTTACTAGTTTGACGGCGGAAAAAAGGGTCCGTTCGCCGGGCGCATGGTTCAAAAGGGTTGTACTTAGTGTCTTCATTAATCATAGATGTGTTTTGGGCGTAACAAGCAATCAACCAATCAGAGATCATCTCCCATTCCCTTTAATTGCTATTATGATGGAGGATTTGCACCGTAATATTTTTATTGTGTGCTGCTGTCTGTCCCTGTGTGTGTAACAAGCATAGTGTGCTAGTCTCATTTCACTAATTTGCTGTTACAATAACAATGAAATGCTGAGTTATTGACTTTAGACCAGGTTTTTGTTGGTCAATGGCGCGATCACTTCCCACTGCCTCAAGATAGCACCTGAACACACCTCCCTGTAAGACCAGCACGCCCATGGGTGAAAAGATGGGCGCAGGTGCATTTGCTATTTAAACGACGTGAGCGCTGGAAATTGACAACTGCGTCGGTCTTAAACTAGCAAAGACACTTGCGTCGGGCTTCGCACTGCGCTGCGCCGGGTGCAAGATAGGGGCCAAAGTGTTGTCCGATTGTGTCACAAATCAAAAGTGGGAGATGCGATATTGTTTTAAGGGGACATATCATGAAAAAATCACTTTTGTGAAATAAGAGGGGTATCTAATGGAGTAAAAACAGTCTAAAAACTGTATAAACTTCAACAAAAACAGAAGATATTAGATCAAACTGTGACATTAGAAAGCCTCGACTAGTTTAACGATTGGAAAAGGAACAAAGAGAAAGCAAAAATGTTTTTGATGATTTAATACTTTTTCCTCTGTGACGTTCCTTCAGTCTGTCTCACTACTGTCAACAAGTAGTTTTAATACTTTTGCAAGTGTGAGCACCTCCTTCCTTACTTCTTTTGAGAATGGTACTGTGGGCTGATAGTGTGCATCAACTCCACTCTCAAAATCCAGGAGAATTTAGTTTTTGCACACTGACATTGTGTACGACTGAGTACGCTGAACTGTGTCACAGTACGTACTGTACTCAAAACCCAGGAAGAATTAGTATGCAGTGGGGAATCGGGACACAGCATGTGTTTATGAAGCGGAATAAGTAGAAACTGAATGAATATACTTGCAGTACTGCAAAAAAAAAAAAAATACAGTTACTTATAAGTGTTTGTTTTAGACCTTTTCTTACACCAAGTGTTGTGAGCGTTACATGACCTGAAGTAGGTCAGAAGCAGTGATGGACTGGTCATCTGGAATTTGGGCAAATGCCAGAAGGGCCGCCCCCCTATGGACCCCTACTGATAATTTGTCTTTGGTTAATTTTGATAAGTTATTTTATGCATGCATCCACAAATATTCAAGATTGTACTGCAGCAAAGTGCGTGGAAAGATACACTCGGAATGCAGAGTTACTAATTTTCAAGCTAGGTTATTGACAAAAATAGGGCTGGTGTGTTGCAAATGCCAGGGCCGTTTTTGATCCCAGTCGGTCCCTGGTCAGAAGCATTATTTTATTGGTCTCAGGTCAGATTTTTTAATTTTATTTCAGTGCTGCTGTCGCTTGGGAGATGAATACTGTGTGTTAGATTTACACCACGCTCTGCCTAAACTTTAGTGATTCTCGTCCCCACCTTCTCGTCCCACTCCTCCCTTTGTTTTAACTTCACAGCCTTACGAATAGAGCTTTTGATTTTCACCCACTTTGTGGCTCAGAGGTAGTTTATTAATTGAGTCATAATGGCCGCCCGCCTGTGCCCCACTCTCATATTCTCTTATATTCTGTGTCAAAGGAAGTTTCTAATGAGCTGCAGGAAGTAAGGCTGCAGAGAGGAGGTGGGAGATTTACTATATTTGCACATACACTCTTCTTACTCTGTCTGTCTGTCTCACTTACTGTCTCTCTTTATATTTAGATGTGGTGGTAAGGTGTGTGTGTGTGTGTGTGTGTGTGTGTGTGTGTGTGTGTGTGTGTGTGTTTGTGTGTGTGTGTGTGTGTGTGTGTGTGTGTGTGTGTGTGTGTGTGTGTGTGTGTGTGTGTGTGTTACAGCTTGTAACTAAGAATTGATGTAATGTGAGTCTCTTGGGCACTGCCGTCTCCAGACTATCCCTTGTGAGCACCGAGGGCTCTGATCCATTCTGCAAGCCAAATTTTGTGTAGACAGACTGCTGCCTCTCAGGACACACACACGCATACACACACACATGCAAGACTGATGAAAGAAGCAGACACTTCAGCAAATGATTAAAGGGCAAAAACTCTCGGGCAGAATTTGGGGAATGTAGGTTTTTCGCCTAAAATGTTTGTTCGTACAAACTTAAATATTCGTACATGTGCAAACACAGTTTATTGGTTCACAATATCTTGGGAAAATGGATATTGTTTTAGCTACTTTCTGCATATTTTTGAATGTTAATGTTGCGTCGAGGCATAAACCTCTAAGTATATGCGCGCTTGCTCTACCCACTGATCCAACCCGGCCACGACAAGTTTGTTTTTACACTGTAAAATGTCCCGTTCTGTACATACTGTATCTGGGGTACAATTATTTAATTATCAAATTTAAAGAATCCTAACTTGACTTAGTTAAAACTGTTTCAACTACATAACCACTGCTCCACTTTTCATCCTCATTTCATGATGTTTTATTTGCTCTGTTAGCTCGGCTCTGTGAGGCTGTCAAGAGGCACAGCGGTGCTTTGAGTTCATGCTAATGTCAGCATGCTAATATGCTGATAGGCCTGTTTACCATGTTCACCATTTTAGTTTAGCATTTTAGCATGCACAACAAATGTATTACGTCATGGACATTTAACTGAACAATTACTGTTACTTCATATAATAACTGTTAATGAAAATAATCATTAGTTACGTGTTTTTTTGGACTGATTTAAAACGTGTGTATATATGTATACATATATATGTATATACGTGTGTGTGCGTGTGTGTGAAAATAATGTATATACATATACACACATACAGTATATATATATGTATGTATATATATATATATATATATATATATATATATATATATATATATATATATATATATATATATATATATACACATATATATATATATACAGTGAGGAAAATAAGTATTTGAACACTCTGCTATTTTGCAGGTTCTCCCACTTGGAAATCATGGAGGGGTCTGAAATTGTCATCGTAGGTGCATGTCCACTGTGAGAGACATAATCTAAAAACAAAAATCCAGAAATCCCAATGTATGATTTTTTAACTATTTATTTGTGTGATACAGCTGCAAATAAGTATTTGAACACCTGAGAAAATCAATGTTAATATTTGGTACAGTAGCCTTTGTTTGCAATTACAGAGGTCAGACGTTTCCTGTAGTTTTTCACCAGGTTTGCACACACTGCAGGAGGGAGTTTGGCCCACTCCTCCACACAGATCTTCTCTAGATCAGTCAGGTTTCTGGGCTGTCGCTGAGAAACACGGAGTTTGAGCTCCCTCCAAAGATTCTCTATTGGGTTTAGGTCTGGAGACTGGCTAGGCCACGCCAGAACCTTGATATGCTTCTTACAGAGCCACTCCTTGGTTATCCTGGCTGTGTGCTTCGGGTCATTGTCATGTTGGAAGACCCAGCCTCGACCCATCTTCAATGCTCTAACTGAGGGAAGGAGGTTGTTCCCCAAAATCTCGCAATACATGGCCCCGGTCATCCTCTCCTTAATACAGTGCAGTCGCCCTGTCCCATGTGGAGAAAAACACCCCCAAAGCATGATGCTACCACCCCCATGCTTCACAGTAGGGATGGTGTTCTTGGGATGGTACTCATCATTCTTCTTCCTCCAAACACGGTTAGTGGAATTATGACCAAAAAGTTCTATTTTGGTCTCATCTGACCACATGACTTTCTCCCATGACTCCTCTGGATCATCCAAATGGTCATTGGCAAACTTAAGACGGGCCTTGACATGTGCTGGTTTAAGCAGGGGAACCTTCCGTGCCATGCATGATTTCAAACCATGACGTCTTAGTGTATTACCAACAGTAACCTTGGAAACTGTGGTCCCAGCTCTTTTCAGGTCATTGACCAGCTCCCCCGTGTAGTCCTGGGCTGATTTCTCACCTTTCTTAGGATCATTGAGACCCCACGAGGTGAGATCTTGCATGGAGCCCCAGTCCGAGGGAGATTGACAGTCATGTTTAGCTT